>CM057809.1:10643265-10667557 GCA_030067965.1 Latrodectus elegans
CTTTTGTAACAATGGTTGAATCAGTGGCTCTGACATATGTAGCACAAGTAGCCTTTTTTTATTCACTGCATTAATAGGGATTTCTCAATTGTAGAGGAATTAGTCTTATTGCACCTAAAAATGCATTCATGAAATAGATATGTATTGAAGCCTGTCACAAACTTTTTATAAATGGGAATTAGACTTAAAAAATATAACAGCTATAATCACAGATAGTGCTAAATATGACTGGAAAGAAAAGAGTTTTATACTTTACTCAAATCTGATGTAAAAATAAGATGAATTAATACTGACTTTCCACTGTATAAATCTATCAAGAAAATTTGCACATGAATTATAATTAGAACATTTGATGACTATGTTATAAAAGTGATTTATTTAATTTGGTCTGAAATATTTAATCACAGCTATTAGTTCTTGAGTGATTTAGTTCAATTTTGTAATGTTTATATGTCTGGGAGTACATTACCGAGTTGGCAGCCAAATGGTTAGCGCTGTTGCCTTCGGTTCAACAGTTCGTGGGTTCGAATCCCGCCTTGGGCATGGATGTTTGTAGTGGTTCGATATCCACTTTAAACCGTAGGTCCCGGTCTAATTAGCCCCGTGTGCAAAAAATGACCTTTGAGCGACAAACGGACAAACAAACTTGGAGTACATTGGTTGAGCCAAGAAAAGATAATCTCTGTCAATTTCAAAGTTTCTTTAGTGTTAGTCTTGTTTTCTTTGGAGAGTAAAGTTCAATTAATATAAACTAAAGAAATATGAAATCATTGATGGAAGCTAACATAGAAATTTTGTATTTCTAATGATATTACAGGTCATTTTGAGCTATTGCATATACTTGGAAAATTTACTTGTTCATAAATCTAACTCTGAAAACATTTGAGGCTAAACTAATCTCACAGAAAGTTAGTTACTAAATAAAAATTACATCTATTTTTAAAAATTGATGGAGTGTATAAAGAAGTTTATGAAATACAATGTATTAAAATCCAGTGCACTTATAATTTGTAAGAACTGAACTGTCAGAAGAATGGTTTGTATTTGAAAGAATTCTTGCTTTTAGTTCAACAATCTGAGAGCTCAATCTTCACTTTTAGCAAGTTTGTTTATAATGCTTCAAATTTAACTTTATAGTGTAGGTCTCAGTCTAATTAAACATCTTGTGCAAATAATGATCATTGTATGACAAGAAATGAAATCAAATTTGAAAGAAGACTGTAAAAGCAATATGGACTTTTCCTGTGAACAAAGCACCTGGTTTGAGATAAAGGTATCCTCTACTGCTTTAAATAGGGAATTTCATTTGATTTTTGACAAAGAATATTTTTTATACTTTAGGCAATTGAAACATTTTTATACTTTTTTTATAATGACAAATTCCAATTTTAGTTTTTAAAAGTTTTTGTTTCTTAGATTTTCCACATTTATTAAAACTTAGTTTTGAATTTTAATATCAGATTTTCTTTTTTAAGAAATTTTTAAATATTTTTGGTTAGCATTATTTTTTAAATTTGATATTTCAGTGGCCTGTGATTGCTTAATATTAAACTAATATTAAATTATTAACTCTTTCACAAGTCTTTATTGTGAAATTTTAGCTTAATACTTTCTATGTATTTTTTTTTAAATTTTTATTTTAGGAACAGCTGCTTGTTCAAATGCAGTTTTTCATTGCATTAATTCAGGGCACATATCTCGTAACATACCCTCTTCTAGAGTGAATGACAATGTGTGTGGTAAGAATATTTTTATGTTAATTCCTATGTAACTCTCTAGTTTCTGATATTTTGCATGAAGTTTTCAAATTTAATTGTAAGTCTGAAAAAATTAATATTTTACCACTCATTGTGCAACTAAGTAACTTTGTCTAATAAATGTAAGATAATGTGTGAATAATTAAAAAAAATAACCAATTCAACTAAAATAAGAAAATTTTAAATTTTATAAGAGTATAGTATATTCAACTTCACATGTTATCTATAAGAATTATATTTATTTAATGCATTGAAAAAACATTTCTATAATTTCATAGGATTTTTTATATGTGTGAAGTATTTCAAATTATATATATATATATATATATATATATATATATATATATATATAATATAATTTTATAATTTGTTTAAAGATTTTAGTTATCAGATGTGTTATATTTTAAAATTCACGACTGGCTAAAAAAAGTTTGAGTAACAAATTTAAAAACGTTCAAGAAATTTAAGTAAACTGTACAAAGGAAAAGTCCTTATATATGCAATTATTTCTTATCATTTATAACATTCCTTGTGATATTTTTCAAAATAAGCCTGTTTTTCTAAGAATTCTTTTACAGTTACAGTAGCTCTAAGTTGGTGTAAAGGCAATTTTGTATTTTATATCTTGGGTATTAAGTTAAAATTGTGGATTCATGGCTATTTTTTTAATAGTGAATCGAGTAAAATTCTAAAGTGCCTTAGCATTTACTCATTGCTAATATCCACTGACATATTTTAATTGCAAATTTCAAAATAAGAGTAATTTTTTTAAATTTCTTTAAAAACATTCATAATTTTAAATTAAGTATGATAAACTATATTTGTTAGTGTTTCTCAATTTGTGAACTTTTAAATTAAGATATGTACAAGTACAGTATTTTCCTATGTGTAATCCAGATTATTATTTAAACTCTCGAATTTAGTTTTGCATGTTATATGCTGCAGCAGATAATCTGATAAGACATTTTTCCCCCAACAGAAAAGCTTGCAGTATATATATATATATATATATATTAAATTAAAGTCAATCATGTTTTACTAAATAAACAGATGCTGTCTTGACTCCGCTTGCTTATTTAAATAATCAGTTTCATCCAACTATGTTCACGAGCAAATTCAGTTCCTCTAAAAAAATTAAAGTTGCTATTTACTATCGTTATTTCACATTTTGCCCTGACCTGTGCTAATTTGTTCAGAAAATATTCAAGTTTGTTTATTTTGTCAGGTGGAAGTAAAAATGTATAATTTACTCAGCAGATTTTGAACTAAAATGTATATAAAGATGGTTAAAAGTGGCGACGAATGTGTTAATGCAAATTAAAAAACAAAGCATGTGCAATACAAAAGACAAAATGTTTCCAATGTGCAGTTAAAAAATAATCCATTTCTTTCATTTAATTATCAACAAAGCAAAAATATTTTATTCTTAAGATATGTCTAACCTAATCTTAAAAGTAAATACATTTAAACTGTTTCGCAATTTTTTTAAATTACATTTCATCTATAACCTTTTTTTTTATCTATACCGTTTCTGAATGTGTAAAATAATTATAAATGACTATATTAACTTTTATAAAATGTAATTTATTGCTGTGTCAAGGATAAAATTTTGCAGATTGAAAGTTTTTCATAGTTAAAATTTTAATTACAAGATCTGATTTTCTATGATTATTTTGAAATTACTCGCATTAAAATATACATTATTTCATATTTATTGACTGTTATTCCTATCGAATGGAGTTGTTTACTGTAATGCTACTTCATTGTCCTTGAGATTAATTAATTCCATATATTTCAAACTCTTTCCTACTGTTTCTGTTGATTTTCACTTAATTCACTAATTTAGTTTTTCTTTTGGTTTGGTGTCTCTGATATTGTGAAATATTGTAATTTTTATCCTTCACTGTCGACAACCTAACAGGTTTGAAGGTATTGTAAAGCTTCTTTAACTATGCACTGCAAACTTATCTCATGCGACTTGTTTTCATCATTAGTAGCTGGGATTAAGCTGATTGAGGAAAATCACCATCAATGTACTTCCACTCCAAAGTGGGCCAGCTTCTCTCTAAGCCACAATGACTAAAACTGAGATTTCATTGTTGATTAACCTAAAAATTGAAGGTTATTATTAAGCATATAAATATATGGATACATATTACTTGTATTGCTAAAAACTTCAAATATAATTAGCCATGTTCTCATGTTACATGGGAGTAAACTTGGAAAACTACCAAACATAGGCATTGACAGATATTCATGTTAAAAGCAAAATTATAGCATTCATCTTTCTGTAGCTTAACATTTTCTAGTGAGACAAATCTACACTCTTCAATATGGAATTTGTCACGTTGAAAACCAATTACTGTTACTATTAGAGTCAGATGTTGAGTGTTTTCTACTCATATTTGTGGAAGTGAATATTTGAGAGTTTTGCAGCTTTCCTCTTTTCAACTCGTGTATATGCTACATTAAATGCTTTTGACATAATTTTTAACTTGTTTAGTTTCAGATGAGTTTCTAAATTTTTTCATTTATTTTATCAATAGGATGGAGGAAATAAAGTTTATTCAAAATTTTGTAATAGGTTAAATCTTATTAGTACTAACCAATTTTGTACATGTATGTAAATTATAAACAAAATAATTAAATAGTTAAAAACGTTAATTAAAATTTATTTAAGTATAAAATATTGTATATATTTTATACTTAAATAAATTTACATTGAATCTTATCTAGTTGCCCCATATTTGTATACAAAACAAGCTAAACAAATCAAAAGGTATTTAACAATTTTTTTCTGTTATCTTTTGAAAGTGATGTTTGATCATTTAAGATAAAAAAAAAAAGTGTATCACTTGTGGAAATTTTTTGTGGTTATTAGCTATTAAATATTGAAAAGATTTCACAGACAAAAATAAATTATTCATT
Organism: Latrodectus elegans; assembly: GCA_030067965.1. Lineage (NCBI taxonomy): Eukaryota > Metazoa > Arthropoda > Arachnida > Araneae > Theridiidae > Latrodectus > Latrodectus elegans. Next base: position 10,647,951 of record CM057809.1, read on the forward strand.
CACATTTTTAAATTATTGTTTTTACTTAATAAATTGTTTTTATTATTAGATTGCTGTGATGGAAGTGATGAATTTAATAGTACTATTGACTGTATGAATGTATGTTTGTAAGTATGCATTTTGTTAGTGACTCTATAATGCATTTTATAATTGTAATTAATATTTTATATTTAATGCAAAGAATAAATCAAAAATTTTCATTAATACCATATTGATGAGTTTTTTCTTGATTTTAGTAGCTTTGCCAATCATTTTATTATTTCAATTCAAATTGTTATTTTTATGAAAAATTATTTCAATTTCCATTTTTCAATGTTTTTAAAATATGAAAACTATAACAATGTAGGTGCCAATTTCCTAGTCTTTAGATGCTTTTAACAGAATAAAAATTATGAAAATCAAATTTGATTTTGATGACCAAATCTAAAAGAAGTGCCTAGCATTTTTAATGTGAAAAAAATTAATCCAGTTTTATGCTATTTTCTTCTTAAATTCTTTTATGCTATTTTCTTATATTTTAAAACATACATGTATTGTATGTTTTAAACATTATAGAATTTCATTGAATGTTGCAAATAGTTTCAATTGAAAACAATTTACTTATTCCTGATATAACTGACTAATGAAATCCAAACCTAGATATCTTTATTTTTCATGCTATTTAAAAATGTTTGGATTGAAATTTTGTTAAAATTTTAAGATATTAGAAAATTTATGAAAAATTTTCAACTTTAAATTCGGCATACAAAGATCACCTCTTTAACAAAAAAGATTTCCTAATTTATAACTTGTTTTACTATATTTTCTATATTCAATGAAAGGATATTTTGTTTATATTTAAAATTATATTGTGCAATTGAATCACTAATATTTTGCTCTTGTAAGCTTACTTTATTAAATTGTACAACAAAAATTTTTTTTGAAGGTAAGTATATTTAGATAAATACATTGAAATTTAATTTTTTAATCTTATAATTATTGAAATAAAGTTTACTTTTTCTTTGTCACTTTTGTAGAATTGAGGTTATTTTATACTTTACAGAGAATTAGGTAGACAGGCTAAAGAAGAAGAACTAAAACAAAAAGAATTATATGAAAGAGGCTTTTCATTATTTCAACAGTATTCTGTTCAAGGAAAGCAAATTAAGGAAAATAATAAAGTTAGTATATATATCTTTTCTCAAATTAAAGCATTTTCTTTGTTAATTTTAAGCATGGTAAACTTCATGTACATGGCAAGTTTCTACTTAACACATCTTAATTGTTTCTATTTAATTTATTCATTGGCAGTATTTCAGCTATAAACAGCAAAACATCAGCAACATTGTGAAAGAAGGAAATCAATCAATCGCATATTGTATAATGACAAAATTCAACTTAAGTCTCGTACATAATTCATGACCATAGTATTAGCATTCTTCAAACAAGAATATACATACTTTTTGATATTGCTTGTAATCTGAATAATTAAAAACATTTTACTCTCAGTTTTTAATAAAATATCATTGAAATTTAGCAGAAAGTTTAAATTTATTTAATTTTCAGTGAACATGTTGAACATCCAGTTACAAATGCTGATGCAAAATAGATGTTTGATATGTTTTTTTAAAAAAGTCCCACGAGTGCCTCCTTGAGAATAGCTTAAGATTAAAGTTTAATAAATACATTTTAAACTCATTTTCATGATTTTACATTAGATCATTTTAGCTTATAACTATATTAAAAACGTAATTTGAGATATCACTTTTTTCATAGGGTCACACTGCATGTGGAAAAGTAACCGTGAAATGTAAATACCACTCTCTCTCTCTCCACACACATACCATTAAATCAAATCAAAGTATTTATTTTCAGAGATTTGCAAGAAAATAAGTTTTTGGAATACTAGGACTCCTTAAATATCCTCAATAGTTGGTATTAATTTTAGAGTAGTTTCTTAAATGGCTATGTCTGAAAAATATTATCCCAAGGTATTTTCACCCAAAGTTAGAAATGTTTTACAATTTTTTTCAGAATATTGAAATATGTTTTTGTGAATGACGTGCCTTTCAATGTTTTTGGTAATGTTTAGTGAAGTCTAATATTTTTCTGCATTTCCAAAAAAATAAATATAATACTGCATGCATTATGATATATTTTCAAATATTCAAATTGCAGGAATTTTGATTTCAAAGTGATTTATTTTTATTGATGCATTTTTTATTTGAAATATGTATAAAGGGATTATATTTAGTACTGATTCTATCCTGATATCTGTGATCTGTCGTGATATTTATTGAAATTTGCCTAAATTTTAGTGGAATTTTCCAATTTTAAAGCTTTTAAATGTATAATTTATTTTACGGCATTATACATTTTGTATATTTTTTAGGAGGTGCGTTTTCATGTTTTAACTGACAACGCAATTTCTAGCTATAATATTTCAGCAATGTATTCATTTGTTAGAAAATATAAACATTCTTAAACTGATAAAATGCTTATACAATTTTACTGTTTAATTTCATTTTTTTCCCAAGTATTTTAGTTTCACTATTGGCTTTATTTTTATTTTGTAATTCCTAGGAATTAACTGCTTCTTCAGATGAGTTGTTCAGATAGCAGCAGATAATTTAAGTTTTTCATTTTCATTAATTCCTTCATACAGTGCTTAGTAACATTCTTTCAAACTCCTTGCTACACTTTGCATGAAGATGCTATTGCTGTTGCATCAAGTGTTAAAATATTTTTAGTTGCATCTTAACTGATGGTTCAGTCAAAACTATTTTTCTATTTTCAAATGTCTGTTATCAAACTTTTGAAACAGAATATATTTAACTGTGTTAAACTATATTTTCCAAACAAATTTCATCAATTTCATTTCAATATCATATGCCCATATTTTCAATATCAATTTAAAGAATATCTTTAAATTGGTTCTAGTAATTTTTAATAACTTTTTCAAACTAGTTGAAAAGAACAGTTTTTTATTATTTTAGTGTATAGAATCTGAAAGCTTAAAAATATGACTAAATATGAGGTAATTTAAAAAAAAAAATTCTAAATCATTAAGCGTTTAGAATTGAAACATGTTATTTCTTAATCCTTATAAAATAGGAATGTAAATTGTGCATTGTTGTCAAAATACAAATAGTACTCCAGATTTTTGTTTACTAATATTTCAATTAACTTGTTAGCTTTCTGATTCTTTCCATAATAAAATGATACAAATTAATATCTATTGTTTAATTCAAAGTGGAGTTTATAGTTAAGATTCAAACTGTTGTCTGAAACTAAGGCAACCACATTTACTGTATTGAGTTGCACCATCATTATTTCGTTTATTATGGTAAAAATTTATCCTACAATCATTTCCAAAACTTTCTATATACTTTTGGAATTTCTGAAAAAGTAATAAATTGGTTTTATTTTTCATGAACTTCATAACGAAAATTTAAAAGCTTTAATATTCATTAGGTTTACTGAAAAAAGCATATTTAAAATACAATTTTCTCTTTCAAATAAAAATACTGTTTTTTTTTTCTTTTTTTTTTTTTTTTTTTTTTTTTTTTGCAGGAATCACTGATTAATAAATTGACTTTGTAATTATTTTATGTTGAAAGAAAAATTTATTGATAAATCTACATCAGTTTCTGTGTATTACCTAATCTTTACATCTCCAGTCTTCTCTTAAAATTTGATTTAATTTTAATTGTTGCTATACTCAAGGTTCACACAACTCCTGGAAAATCCTTAAATTTCAAAAAACTTATTAAGGGCCTTGAAACTCCTGGAGCTTTGAGTTGACTCCTTGAAAATCGTGAATTACACCTGAAATTTTTTCTTACCTTGATGCATTTGTTTTCTAGAAAATCTCATAATTTTTTTAATATTTTAAAATTTTCAATAAAATTGTCGCAAAACTTAACTCGGTATTAGTTTTTGATATTGCCACTAGATGGCGGCATGGTTAATATTAAATTTTTGTATTTTAACCGTTAACTTCTATTAACGGTTTTAAAATCTAATTCAGCAACGTTCATTTCATGATAATTCGGTTTAGTAGTATTTAGATTTAAGTGAAGTGAAGAATCACCAAACAAAATCAATATGTTAATATCATAATGTAAAGACGGACGATTTTAATTGATTCTTTTTCTATTTGCTGCTGTTTTCCTTATATTGTTTAAAATTCCTTAATTATTAATATTTAAATATAAAATTTTTGAGTTAAAACATACTTTCCGTTTCTGCCTTGATGAAAATTGCATATAATTGAAGAAGGATAAATTTGTTTATTAATGAAATGAAGACTAAAATAAAAATTAATTAATTAATGTGTTTGGTGGAAAGTATATTTTCAATGACCAGTGGACTGGAAAAGCCATACAAAGATTGGCTTTTGCATAGTTCAGAAAAAACACATGTGTGCCTGTAACACATTTTGCATTTAACCTGCACACAAACACATTTTGCAAATATAAGCGAATCTGCAATTAAATCCCATATGAAAGGGAATAGGCATATATATTAGAACAAGCTATATGTGCTAAAAAAATTTATTCATTTAAAATATTTTTTCACTTCTGCTGAGCTTGTTAAAGAATGTGAACCCAAAGCATGCTCTAAAATTTTAAGATTCATTTGTTTTTTCAAAAGAAATTTTAAAGGCTGAAATTCTATGAACCTTTAAAGTTTTAAACAATGAATTCAGCTACAATTCTTGTAACAATATAAATTGCCTTTTTCAAGCAATATTTCCAGACATTGTAAAGCATTTGTGCTGAAAAAAAGTGTGCTTATTTAAGTTTTTGGAATTGCACCTTATTTTTCCAACTTATTAAAAGAAACATTTAAGAATGTTACTAATTATGTGCTTCTCTTTGATGAAAGCTTAAATAATCATCTGCAGGCAAAACAATTGGATTGCCATGTAAGATTTTGAGATAATGATCCAGTTAAAAACAGTATTACTCATCTGATTTTTAAATCATTCAACTGTAGATATTTTGTTTGAAAAAGTGAATGAAACGTGCTTAGAATTAGGCACAAGAGGATTACTCCAGTTGTCAATGGATGGCCCAAATATGAACTGGTCTGTTTTGACTAAAATGGCTGATTTTTTAAAATAATGAACATCATTCAAATATTATAAATGTCGAAAACTGCAGTCTACACATTCTACACAATTCTTACATCCATGGATGTTCATCTCCAGAAGTTGAGGTAACAGCAAGTGCAATTTACAGACTATTTAAGGACTCACCCGCTTATAGGGATGTCTTTGATAGCCTTCACCCAGGTGTAAAATTTCCTTTGAAATTTTGCAAGCATCAATGGTTAGAAAATATAAGTGTTTTCAAAGATTGCTTGAAATGTTACTGTTTTAAAATATTTATGTCATCTGCTCAAAACAAAAAAATTCCTAATCCTGGTAACAAAACTTTTTGATATTGTGCAGAAGTGTACAAAAGATATAAAACAATTGCATTTAGCAAAGTATATTTATTGCTCAGGAAGTAGAACCTTTTTTGACACTTTATCAAACTGATAAACCAATGAAGCCATTTATTGCTGTAGATTTTCATTCATTGTTGAAAAGTTTGAAACAAAAATTTTTAAAAGAGTCTTTGCTATCTGTATCTATTGGAAATGTCAAAAACTCTTAAATTACTCCTTATTTTATATAGTGTATAATCTGTAAATAAAAAATTTTCTGTAACAGCTGTAAGTTCATTTTTTAAAATAATCATTAATAATTTTAACTGAAATAAAAAATAAGCTGTAAGTTCATTTTTTAAAATAATCATTAATAATTTTAACTGAAATTAAAAATAGTCTCATTAATTGGAATTATTTACAGAAATGATTGAAGAATATTGCATGTGCATAATTATATGCATATTTGGTTAAGAACAATTTTTAAAATAAAATATTTTATTCAACATTTACGTTAAATAAAACATTATTTAACGTAAATGTCGATATCTCCTGGAAATTTTTGATTTGACTCCTGGAAAACTCGTTAAAATTGATTCTTGGAAATCTGTTCAAACCCTGGCTATACTTGCACATGTATTCATGACCACTTTGTTAAAAACATATTCTAAATTTGAAATGTCTTGAATGTTTATAATATAGAAGTTGATTAATAAACATTCAAGGCATTTCATATTTAGAATATGTTTTTAACAGAAAGATTGAATTCTTCAAAAATTGAGCTATTTGTTTAAAAAACAGATAATATTGGGTGATATAGCAGCCAGCTAAATGAAGTTGTAAAGTAGTAAGTTGTGTTTTTAATTAACAGGTTATATGAACTAAAGCTTTTGAATTGCTTACCACATTTTAATATATATTAATAGGTTACCATTACAAATCAGGTGAAAGAAATATTTGCTAGTTATATGACCTTTTATGAATGAAATCAGAATAAGAATTCTAATTTATGAACTGAACGTGAATAAGACAAACTGATTAAAATGCATAGTCGATTTTAACTGCTAGAATAAGATCTGAAAAATCATAGTAATAAAGTTTCTATTTTATTTTTGCAATTTGTTGAATTCAATGTTAGAGAAATTGAAACAACTGTTTTTAATCATTAAATTAAAAACGTTAAGAAAGACAGTTTGTTGACTGAAAGCATAACTTGATTGAAGTTTCAAATTTATTTGAAGTTAAGGGCTGTATAATATTTTTATTAGATTAATATATAGTAAAAGGAGAGTTAAATAATGTAACTATAGAGTTGTGCTGTGTAGTGTTAAATTTAAAAAAAATTAATTATGTATATCAGCATTACAGAAGGGAAACTACTCTTGGATTTATATAAGCTATTTAACTATGATATGTTATTAGTTTTCATATTTTTAAATTAAGAGAATATTAATTGCTTATTAAGAAAATGGAAAGAAATACCACTTAAATATTAATATTGACTTATGAAATTTTTTGCTTTAATTTATGTATTAAATATTTCCCAAAATGTACATTCTCTTGTTTTTCCCCCTTTACGGTACATTTAAAATCTTAAAAATTTGGAGGAATATTTTTATTTTAAGTTTCTTTTCTTTAGTGTGTTATTTTACGTTTCTTCTTTATTCAAATATTTTAATTTTATTAGCTACAACTTGAAAATTTGAAAACTGTTGAAATTGAAGAGGAAAAGATAAAAGCTGAAAAAGAAGGTAATTATTTTTTTGTAACATTTTACTTAGAATATTATTTGTCAAACAAGAATACAAATATCATAAACATTAAATTTTATCCTAACAAAAAAATAAATAAATAACTTGCTGCAAATGAAATTAAAAAAATTCTCCAAAAATTTAAAGATAGTTCAGTTATAAAAAATATATGTAACTTTTTTTATTTCTTCAAAAATTACACAAGTTTTTAATATTCTAGATCAACAGTATTTTTTTATAAAATCTGTCTACTTCATTATTTTTATATATTGTACAATATGTATAGCTGCTTACTGACTTCAGCAATGTGATTTAGCATAACTGCTAACCATTCCAAACTTATGGATCTTGATTTTGCAAATATTTAAACTTTTCATTAAATAAAATTTTTATTTATACTGTGTTCAATAGAAGTATTACAAAAACTTTTTAAAAGCAGGCTGAGCTAATAGTCAAATGGTTAGTGCTTTGGCTGTCAGTTAAAGAGATTGGGTGTTCAAATCTTAATTGAGGCATGGATGTTACTAGTGGTTTTGAATTCTTTAAACTAGGTCCCACTCAATCTAATTATCCTTCATGTGCAAAAAATGTTTGTTGAATGATGAACCAAAACTCCTATAAGTAAGCGTAAGAAGAAAAGGATTCTAACTTGAAATTTAATTTTATAGCTGGTGAGTTGGTATCTTATCACAGAAATAGAATTCACCCATACATTGAGGATCACACAAGCAAGCCACTACTAACCTTACCATTAAGATAAAGATGTCTGATTTCTTCTATTTTATGTGAACTTGTATTTTTTAATGAGCATTTTATTTCCTAACTTTTTTTATGTTATTGATATTTTATTATGTAAACCAATAGCTGAAACTGTTTTCTTGAAACATTTCCTTGAAATTATCCTTGAAGTTATTAATTTTAACAGTGGAAATTTCTCTACACTTTTTAATATTACCCTCCATATTTTGAGTTATTGCAGTTTTATATTGATAACCTTATATATTTGTAATTAATTTTTGAACATTAAAAAATATTTAAAAACTCAAAACATGCCTCAGATAAAATATGTTATATGTACAAGTTTAATTATTCTTTCACATTAAATAAAATCTTATTTGCTTTAGATCAAACATTTGCATAATAGTGTTAAATAATGTGACAAGAGAACTGTTTACTAAATAATTACAGTAAATTACTTTTAAAAATGCATAGTAATATATTTTATTTTCATTAATGTTATTTAATATTGGTTAGCCTCCACCTGCTATATATTTTCAAAAATAAGGTGATATATGTATCAGTTATTTGTGCTTTTTCTTAAGAAATTTATGCAAAACTTGAAGCTTTTATTTAAACCAATCTGAAAATCCTCTAACACTTAAATATATCACTTGTTGAGCTGGTAGCTGAATAGAGTTTTGACCTTATTGTTCAACAGTTTGTAGCCTCAAATCTCACTTAGGGTTTGAATTTTTGTTCTGCTTAGAAATCTTAAATTATAACTTGGTTTATGGCTCAGTTTTTTCTTTTTTTTTTTTTGCACCCAAGTATGTCACATGTTCAAATCTCTTCCGGGTCCGCAATTTATAGTATCTTTTAGGATCAGATATGTTATATGCACATTATTAGCATAATAAACTTCAATGAAATGGTAACATGTAAAGAAGATCTTGCAGAAAGTTATTCTTAACGATTTTATATACAAGCCTATATATAATAACTTAAGGTAAAAGTTGAAGTATATATTTTTATACAATTAAAGTATCAGTGTTTTAAATAACACACTGCAGATGTCGCTGCAAGTGTAAATATGAGGAACAAATGGAGCCTAGAATATATTTAGTTATTTTCTGTATAGTAAAATGCCAAACATTAATATTCATATTTTTAACTCTAGTATTTGACACAGGAATATTTTCTCATCCATTTTCTGCCTTTGTTTAGTTTGCGTATCTGTGATAGTACAATACTGGCCATTAAAATTGCTACACCAAGAAGGTGGCATGCTACAGACGTGAAATTTATACGAAAGGAAGAAGGTGCTGTGATATGCAAATGATTAGCTTTTCAACTCATTCAGACAAAGCAGGCGCCAGTAGCGACACCTACATTGTGTTTAAATGAGGAAATTGTTCAGCCGGTTCCTCGTACACAAATTGCATTTGAACGTTGTTGCCTGGTGAAAAGTTGTGATGCCTCGTGTAAGAAGGAGAAATGCGTACCAGCACGTTTCTGACTTTGATAAAGGTCGAATTGTAGCATACCGGGATTGCGGTTTATCTTATCGCAGTATTGCTGCTCGCGTCGGTCGAGATCCAATGACTGATAGCAGAATATGGAATCGATGGGTTCAGGACGGTAATACGGAACGCCATGCAATATCTCAATGGCCATCTATCACTAGCAGCCGAGAAGACAGGCATATTATCCGCATTGCCGTACTGGATCGTGCAACCACGTCACGAGCCGTGAGTCAAGAAACGGGGTCGTTTGGAAACAAGTGTCTGCACAAACAGTTCGACGACGTTTGCAGCAGCATGGACTCTCAGCTCGGAGACCATGGCTGCGGCTTCCCTTGACGCTGCGTCATAGACAAGAGCACCTTCAATGGTGTGATCAATGACGAACCTGGGCGCACGAATGGCGAAACGTCATCTTTTCAGATGAATCCAGGTTCTGTGTACAGCATCATGATGGTCGCATCCGTGTTCGGCGGCATCGTGGTGAACGCACACTGGCAGCGTGCATTCTTCCTCGTTATACTGGCCCATCACCTGGAGTGATCTATGGGGTGCCATTGGATATATGTCTTGGTCACCTCTTCGCATTGACGGTGCTTTGAACAGTGCACATCACATTTTTGGTGTGTTATGACCCGTGGCTGTACCCTTTATTTGAGCCCTGTGAAACCCTACGTTTCAGCAGGATAATGCCCGACCGCATGTTGCCGGTATTGTATGGACCTTCCTTGATACGGAATATGTTCTGCTGTTGCCCTGGCCGGATCGTTCTCCAGATCTTTCACCAATAGAAAACGTCTGGTCAATGGTTGCCGAGCGACTGGCTCGTCACCAAACGCCAGTCACTATGGTTGATGAACTGTGGCATCGTGTTGAAGCTGCTTGGGCATCTGTACCTGTACATGCAATCCAATCTCTGTTTGACTCAATGCCCAGGTGTATAACTGCTGTTATTACTTCCAGAGGTAGTTGTTCTGGGTACTGATTTCTCAGGATCTATCCAGCCAAATTTTTTGAAAATTTCAACACTTGTTATTTTTAGTATAATATATTTGTCCAATAAATATCATTTTGTTATCTGCATTTCTTCCTGGTATAGCAATTTTAATGTCCAGCAGTTTTTTATTTTGTATGGAATTACATAATTTATCGAAGATGTGCAAGAAGAATCCAAACCAAATTGCAGTTAACTGTTTTGAAAATTCTAGCAACATAGCCATGTTTCTGCTTGACATTTTTTCCTGGAAGCAAAATATATATTGAATTAATGCTTTAAATTGCTAGAATCAAGATACTGAGTTTCACATTTGTTGACTTATGTTTATCTGGAAGAAAAATTAAATGTTGCATAAATTAAATATTCAATGATGAGTAGCCTTAAATCAGTTTGAAACATGTGTGTGTTGTGTGATGGTGATAATATTGATTCTTTAAGAAAGGGCAATATTTTTATGAGCTTGGTTAATTTAATAAGTTAGACTACACAAAAATATAAGTTAAAATATAATCTTTCTACATGTAACAAAACCATGAATAGAATATTTTAGTTATGCCAAATTGCAATATTGGTGAAACTCCTTTATAACTTAATTTATTGTGTTGATATCAAAACTTCTAAAACACCATTTTTAAAAGCGACTCTTTAAAAATGTAATAATACAAATTTTTAAGTTGCTTGCCAGGTGTAAGCTAATTACAGAATTTTCCTGTATGTAATCCGCGGATAATCTGACAAAAATTATTTTCTTAGAAAAGTTTTGAAAGAAATGCTTTTATGTTTCATAGAATAAATAACAAATGGCGTCTATACTCAGTTGACTTATTCTATTGTCAATTGATATTATAATGACTATAATCAGCATTTTCCAATTACGTTCAAGAACGATTTCATTTCTGAGCGGTTATTAAAGTTGCCATTCGTTAACGTGATTTCGCATTCTGTCTTGATCTGAACTCTTTTGCTCTGAAAACATTCAAATTCATATATTGTCATAGGGTAGTGAAAATTATTAAGTAACAGACTAAATTTTAAATTGAAAGTTGTAGGTAAAGCAATGCCGACAAATGTGTAATGTATGGTGAAAAACAGCAGGTGCTGTACAAAAGAAAAAAATTATTCCATGTGCTGTTTGAAAGTAATCCATTTCTTTCATTTAACTATTAACAAAACAAATATAGTTTATTTTTAATATATGTCTAACCTCGTTTTAAGTTATTGAAATCTAAAAATATATTAGTTTTTCTAGAATCTTCTCGGACATTGATCGATATTGTGCTTTCATCTCAGTTAAGCGCACTTTGCATTGAAGTGGATTCAAATTCAAACAGATCTTTTATGATTATAAGTGTTTTTTTCTGTAAAATGTATTATATTTTTAATTATAATGAATATATTTTTTATTTTATTTGGCACTAAATAATCATCAGTATTAATTTTCGATTTTTCGTCAGAAAAATTGCCTTGGATTATATGTCTCTGCGGATTATGCGACACTTTTTCCCCTTTTGCTCGAATAAAGTGGCTTGCCTATAATACGCCACTTCAGATTATATACAGGAAAACATGGTGCATAATATTATATTTTCAAATGGAATGTGCTTCCTATTGGTGTAAAATTCTTAAGTAACTCTTTAAATATACTCATGAAGAAAGCTGTTTTAGATGGTGTTAGCACCTTGAACTAATTATGAAAGAGGGATATAATAAACTGCTGATATGCTCCTTAATATTTATATAAAAAATTTTATGAATTAATTAGTTCTTTTTCAGATCTGGACTTTGAAAGATAAAATATTTTCTTTTTTTGCATGATTGATATTTATTTTCTAGATTACAATTTTTTTCTTTTTCAAAAGATTCTAATTATAAATTTTACATATATTCAGTTCAATACACTTATAGTAACATTTCAAAATTCTAAGGGTTAACCTACTTATTCTGATATGCATAAATTATGCTGAACATAAAATACACATTAAATTTTTGTTCTCTGTTATTGTTTCAAGTTTGAATTTTGCATTTAAAATCTATAGTTCCTTTTATTAAATTGATTGAAATATTTTTCAAGCCATGAAAAATGCTGTAGAAGAGAAAGAAAAAGCTGCTCTTGAAGTCTACAAAGCAGAAAAAGATGGTATGTTTCTTGATTTTTTCAAAACTAAACAAAAGCTGAACTAATTTCAGATTGTTAAGTTTATCAAAATTCACAAATGAAGATAAGTTTTTATGTTTTTCACTTATATAATTTCAGAATTTTTCTTGTTTCATTATTATGAAATACATTTTTAACTATTTTAAAGCAAAATTTTTATTTTTAATATTTTTAAAACTTAAATTATATACCTTGAAATAAGTAAAATATTTCAACTTTTATTTTTCTATTTTTGTGTTAATTTTCTAATTTTTTATGTCTTATTTCTTTTAAATTTAAAGCTGAAATATATGCATATTTTAAAAAAAAGTTTTATTAGAAATTTAAATTTGATTATTAGAATTCTGCATAAGTTTTTCTCAGATAATATTGTTACATTTATAATTTGATGAATATTTTTTTGAAAGTCCTTATACTTACACTTTTACAATTTCAATCAAAAGATATTTAGGGCAAGTTTTATATTTATGTTGGTCATTAAAACAATTTTTACAATTTCAGTGAAATGTATTTTTATATGTATAATCAAAAGTTGTTATCGTTTACAGTTGTCTAATTTCATTTTCTTTTTAAAATAAATAAATTGACGCGCTTTTATACTTTTTGTAATTTTTTATTGAATTTAATTAATAAAATATTATTAATTACTCTAAACAAATAGTTGTTGCATGTTAAGATTCATAAATATTAAATATAAAGGAAGTCAAATATATATTAAAAAAAATTTATAATTTTTATGATGAAATTATTGCTTCTGGAAAATTTTATATTCATATTGTGTGGATAATTATGCAGGCTAACTATTCAGTTCTGAAGATTACTTTGTATGAAGTTTCTTTCTATTTTGATATTTATGTTGGCATCTGTATGGTTGAATGCAGTCAAAGTATCACTATGGCCTTCTTTCAGTAGTGAAAGAGTTAAGTCTCCCATTTTCGACATGTGTTTTTATTTGCAGAGTGATTGAGATGACAAATTAAATCCTATTCCTCAATAAACTTTTATAAAACCTAAATTTATTTAATTGTAAAAAATTAAGTAAATTGGTTTTACATCAGTTTTTAAACATGTAGTAAAACAATGATAATCATAACACACTACTCTTTCCATAACTATTTTTAATAACCTTGTTATTAACAGCATTACAGAACCCAGTAAAAAATTTGAGCATTGCCTGCATAATATTTTATGCATGCATTGAAAGAGATTGGACATTTCTTGAAATTGAAAAATTGTCATGCCTTAAAGTAAATCAAAGGAAAATCTTTAAACTTTTAATTGCTGAGTAATTTTGTAAAATACTCAATGCCAAATTGGCATCTGATGGATTAGCTTACTGGTCTTCAGTTTTAAGTGGTCTGATTCCCAACTCATTCATGGATGTTTGTAATGAATGCTTCACTTTATAGTTTGCCTCCAGTTAAATTGCTATCATGTCTCCCCCTCCCCCCAAAAAAAATGCAGCACAGCAAATCGAACTAAAAGCATACTCAATTTTTATATGTACGTTTTCATTTGCTTAATGAATTGTATTGTAAAGATGATAAAAGCAGGTAATTTTTTTCAAAATGCTCTCAATAAATAAAACTGGAATGAATAGAATAACCATTTTTATTCTTGGACTATATTAGATAAAAAAAAAAGGAATTATTTCTTTATTAAACATAGATCCTCAATAAAAAAATCGCTGAAAATGCTTCATATATAATGTGCAATGTTAGAACTTGTAACTTCTCAAGTTTCCTCTCATTATCTAACTCCGTAGGTCCCAGTCTAATTAGCCCTCGTGTGCAAAAAAAATGACAGTTGAGCGACCAACCAACCATTATCTAACTCTTTGGTGCTGCTTTCTCCTAATCTTGGACATTGCACTATAAAACCCAACCAACCATTATCTAACTTTGTTATGATAAGTTCATTCATATGCTAGTGCTATAAATCATTGTTAATGTAGGAAGTTTTCTATAACTGCTTTAGGACTGTATAATCTTTCAATGGTATGTCTATTTTGCTTTATTTTTAAACATGGGATAATAAATACATCCAAAGGTTTAAAGGTAATTCTTAACTTGAGTATGTAAAATGTCTTCATTATGCTAAGAATAATTGCTTTATGTAGATGTCACTATTTAAAATGCTTTCTGTTGATATAGAATGCCAAGCTTTTTCTGAGTGGTTAGTGCTCTTGCATTCAATTCAGTGTTTCATGTGTTTAAAACATCTTTGACATTTTTACCTTAGATGTATAGAATCCATTTTAAACTGTATATCCAATTTGAATTTGCCCTCTTGTGCAAAAAGTTGTAATAGAGTTATCAATCACCCTAACTGAACCATATATATAACTGAAAACGATTCAAAATAAAAAAAACAATAAATCACCATAACAGACTAATCACTGAGCCCTTTCATAGCTGATTGAAACTCTTTTTGAAGGTATTTGCAGGAAAAAATGTCAATGCTGCCAAAAATTATTTTCAAATTCCTCATTTTACTGGTCTGCCAACATGCTATTATCTCTTTTTTTCCTTCATTGTATGTTGTGTTTCACTTTGCGTACTCAGTGCATTAAAAGTTCCTAAAATTTTAGTCTGATAATAGAATTTTATTATATCACTGAGTATTCTGGAAGTCAGTGATTTCATTGATACAATACATAAAGTGGATATAATATGAATTTACCAGTCAATTAAAGATCTGGTCATCAGTAAAATTTTCATTCATTACTGATAGTAAGCTATGATTAATTAACAAACTATTATTGTTTAAACTCTTACATAAAGAATGAAGTGGGCAATTAAGATCATTGCATTAGGACTGTAATTAAAGTAGTTTAGTGGTCCATATCATCTTCAAGGGCTCTGATGTTGTATGCCACTTTGAAGAAAAGTTTAGCCTCGCAGTAATCTTATTGCAGGTTGGTTTTGTTTCACATTCCATCCTCAACTCTTTTCATGTAAGGTGCATGTGTCAGTTCATGCCATGAAATAAAATAATTGTAGCAAGTTAAGTGTTAGACTATCTTGCACAAGTTGCTACTAATATTTTTTAATGATTATATGCCTTTTAAAATTAACAGAATAGAATAAACAATTCTCCATGGAATATTATGATCATTAAAGTAATTTTATATTAGGATTTCTTCAATATTCGTAGTGTTGAAGTATGTAAAAGGCTAATTGGATGTGCATTTAAGAGTAAATTATTTTGTGTTCTTCTCTAATTTTAAGAATCACAGTTAAAAAAATTTTGAAAGGATATTCTGTTCAGGGTATATTAAATAGACTCTTAGTAAAAATTCCTCCTCATAGGAAAGGATAACAAAAGCTAATTTATAAATTTTATGGAAGCAATTCAAAATTATACTTAATAATATCTCTTACATCATTGAAAAATTCTACTGATTTCTTTCCTCGTGTTCAATTTGCCAAATGATTAACATTCTTGACTTCAGTTCAACATTTCATAAGTTTGAATCCTATTTTTGGCTTAGATGTTTGTTGTAGTTCGGAATCCACTTTAACCATAGATCCCAGTAAAATTAGCCCTTGTATGCAAATAATGACCATTGAGTAACAAGCCAACCTTATTCTCAATAACATAGAAGTCCTCAATATCTAATTCTAATTTCTTTTAATGGTTTCTATGTCAGTTAAATGTTTCACATGTTAAGAGTTATTTACACTTATCTGATAAATTATAAAGAACTCACAGGTTGAGTTTTAGGTGTAGGTTTCTGTAAAATGGTATTCTACCAGTCGTTCTCTTTGTTAGTAGAATGCACCAATGTTGGTAAAGTGGGTGTAAATGAAATATTCAAGTTTCTGCCTCAGAAGTAATTAACTTTTTTATTGAATTAGGGTGTCGTTCTCATTATCAAAAGGTAGTGAGCTTTAATTTTGATTTAACCAAAGATCTGTCATATTCACTAATGGTTGCTAGAGTATGTAAAATATATTGTGGCTGCTATGTCCTTCATTTGGAATCATACTTCTGGGAATGGTAGGCCAAACCTGATGATCTTCTACTTGGTTCCTGCTTCTAAACACTGAAAACCCACCCACATAAAGGTGCCATTATTTCCATTCTTGTAGAGTTGAAAGACAAAATTCCTAATATCTATGCATTAGAAAAAGTTCATTGAATTTCTTCTTTGAAAATTTAATTATTTGTGTGATTTGTTGTATTTAATTTTTTTATAACTAACTTAAAAATGTAGAATCCATAACTTTACCAGGAATATCTAATCTCGCAAATTTCTACCTTTAAAATTGATTAAATTTTTTAGTTTGTTCAGTTTTTAAAATTTAGTAGATTGGGAGTTTTTGAATGTTATTATAAAATAAATTATGTTTAAATTTAGAGCTGATGAGAAAGCAGGAAGAAGAAGAAATGCTGAAACACCAAGAGAAAGAAAAACTAAATGCTCAAGAAGCTTTTGAAGACTTAGATTTAAATAAAGATAAAATGTAAGTTTTTATTATTATTTAAACATTGGTACTTGCAAGTACATTGTTTTAATAAGATAAATTTTTAAACAAATAAATGATTTAAATTGAAATTACACAAGTTGGTTTATTCAACAATAACTATAAGTTAATACTAAATTTCATTTTATGGCTTAGTATTTCATTTGTTGTATTTTTATATATGTAATATATAATTTTTAACTAGATTCATTTCTCTGTAAAAATATAAGTAATTTTTTATTTAAAGCCTGTCTTGTATGTAATCTAAGTGAATAGTAATTTATTAAAATCTTTTATTTTTAGATTGATTCAAGCAGTAAGCTCAAAAATTCTGTATGATAAATGCATGACTTTTATTACATTAACATTTTTGACTTCATTATTTTTAAATTCAAAAGTAACTATTTAAATAATATTGCAATATTTTGCAAAACATAGAAAAAGTACATAAGCACACCATTTCACATTTTAAAACTTTCCTCTTGTATTAGGGATTGGTTTATTTTATTCCTTAATGCATGAAAAGTGTTCATAGAGCAATAAATAAAAAACTTCTAACTCTATGTATATATAAATATTTATGTATGTACATTTATGTGTTTCTGCACATGTACTGGATAAGACAAAAGTTAGTGAAAACTTTAAAACAATATTAAAAAAAATGAAGGGCTAATGATAAAAATTTATTTTTTTTAAAAAAAGTGAGATTTTGTTTAGAAACATCAAACAAAAGTTCAAATGTTTACAACCTCGCCTAATCTGTTCTAAGATCTGCCTTTAAAATATGTACATTGACCAGTGTGCACTCTTTTGCTCATTTAAGTCACCTCACCCTTGCATTAAATCAGAGGCACATTCTATAATCAGCCTTATGAAGGTTGATGCATTGCCACACAATAACAATTACATAAAACTATTCCTGTTGTAAACCTCAGGGCGAGATAATCAAATGTCCTCCATAGTCACACACTGGTCTTTTACCTAATGGACTTCTGAGTATGGTATTATTTGAAGGAGCTTGTGTACTGTTCTTTTAAGATTAATTAAACTCAAACATTCTGTCATGAAGCTTCTGCAGTTCATTCTGACATGTTGCACACTGTTGTAATGAGCATTGTGATTAGCCTTAGTTATGTTGTAGAATATGCTGGCAGTTTTATTGAGTACTTGTTTTTGCATAAATAAATCATTATCTACTGTTCTGTTCATTGTGTTTCAGGTTTTCAGCACCCACTCCCACTGACATTTTTCTTCTAAATAAAAAAATGAGCCTTTTCTTACAAATCTCATGTCTTTGTCATTATGCCTTGTAAACGTTTGACTCATCCAGTGTGTTTGTATTGTGCACACACATACATATATATATATTATTCTATTCTATCCTCAACTGTGATGCCTGCATTAGAGATAAGCGAAATTATTGCTAAATAATGTAATCTAGACTGATCTAAAAATGTGTCAACTAGAAAGTTTTGGCAATATAATGTATGGAGTTATTTGGTGAATTATAAAATTGTGATTAGTTAATGATCTTTAGATATAAGTGCATATGTATGTATTAAATTTTTTTTTATTTAAATAGAGCTAATTTATTTAATTTTGAAATTAATTTTCAGTTTCCATTATATTGATTCAATAATGAGATAACTATTGAACAATCAGTTTTGTACAATAAGAAATTAATTCTTTTAAAGTATGCAAGTAAACATAATTCAATATGTGTCCATGCACTGCAATTCTGAAAGTTTTGTTTCATTGAAAATATTACTCAATAAAGATTTATAAACATTACACAATTATTTCTAAAATTACCATTTAAATGGAATTTATGCATTGTGTGACAACATTTATCAATGTATAAAATAGAATTATTTTAAAAATAACATATATTTGTAAACTTTTTAAAATTCTAATGGATTTTGGGGTTTAATTACGAAGAGTTTTAAATTTTTAAGAATTTTTCTAAAATTAATGAGAAAATACTCATGCTGTTATTGAATTACTGTGGTCATTAATTATAAAATTTGAAATACACATGTTTGATATCCAAATCTAATTTTGCAATTTTTTAATAGATGAAAATTTAGAAATTTTTTGCTGACTAGGAACATTACAGTTTAATTTATTCCTTAAAGTAACTGAATTAAAATTTAGTGAGAGAGAATAAGACTTTTTTTATCATTGTTTGATCAGCCAGTTAATAATCATTTATAGAGCTGTATAAGCAAAATATATTAATACTTTTCCTAAATATCTGAATACTTTCTCGAGAAATTCTATAATATGTGAAAATTAAGTTTTGGCTTAATAAGTAAATAAAGAAATAATTTTACTATAATTTCTGTCATTTATTCATAAGCTTTTCATTTTTATTATATATCAAATTATTTCTTTAATTATGCATGTTATAACTTTTACTTTTTTTTGCATTATATATACCTGCCTGAAATATCAATATTTATTATTTTGCATAGAAAATTAAGGCCTATGGTTTTATAGTTTTCTTTTTGGTTTGTTTATTATAGTTTGTTTTTAAATAGAAAACGATATGGAATTTAATTCTTAAACAAAATTGTAAAT
>CM057809.1:10670157-10672657 GCA_030067965.1 Latrodectus elegans
ACATACACACATGCATACATGCTGCATACATACACATGCATACACACATGCATATACATACATGTACATACATACATGTATATATATATATACATATATATGTATATATATATATATGTATTATATATATGTATATATATATATATGTATATATATATATATGTATATATATATGTATATATATATATATGTATATATATATATTGTATATATATATATATGTATATATATATGTACATATATTATATGTATATATATATGTATATATATATTTATTATATATATATATATATATATTTATTATATATATGTATATATTATTATTATATGTATATATATTATTATATATTATATATTATTATGTATTATTCACATTACGCATACACATATTACGCATTACACATACGCATTATTACATGCATTACACATTATTACATGCACATACACACATACTGCATTATTACATATTTCATACATACATACGCATACAAACACATACTGCACACACACATACTACACATACGCACATGCACATATGCACATACATACATGCATACTGCACATACACACACATACATACGTATTATTACATATGCATGCATACTGCACATACACATGCATGCATACACATGCACATGCACACATACAGGCATACACACACATAGCTGCATACTGCACATATGCACACATACTGCATATGCTGCACATGCAGTACACATGCATACACATGCATGCACACATGCTGCATACATGCATACATGCAGACATGCATACACATGCATAGCACTGCTGCACACACATGCACATGTACATACTGCACATACGCACACATACAGGCTGCACATACACACATACATGTATACATGCAAGCATGACATATGCACATGTGACATGACATGCACATGCACACATGCATACACACATACGACACATGGCTGCACATGACATACATGCATACATATTACACATGCATACATACATACTGCACATATTACATACACACAGACATATTATACAGACATACATGCATATTATTACTGACATATTATTATATACATGTATTATGATACTATACATATATATGCCCATACATATATGCATACACATATGCTACGCATACGCACACATATTACATACTGCACAGGCATGCATGCTGCATTACAATGGCATGGCTGCACACATGGCTGCACATACACACACACATGCATGCGCACACACACAGCACACATACATGCACATACACACACATGCACATGCTGCATACGCATACATACACACAAGTATATGCATATGCATGCTGACACACACATGCAGCATAAATACAGCTGGAAGGACATGTGCATGGCATGCTGGCACACATGCACACTGCAGCGACATATTACTGCATGCATTACGCACATGCAGATGCACATACAGTGCACAGAGCAGCATGCACACATGCAAGGCATGCATGTATACATATGCACACACACACACATACGCATATGCATACATACATGCATTACGCATACACATGCACATTATTACTGCACACAGACACACATGCATACACATACGCATATTATTACATATGCACATACATGCATACATGTATTGGCTATTACACAGACATGCATGCGACACACATTACATGCACACATACTGCATACACACACACATACATGCACATGCATTACATGCACATTATTACGCATAATGCACACACGCACATACTGCACATGCATTATTGACATGCACACACGCACATACTGCATACTGCACATGTGACACAGACATACTGCATACAGACATACATGCACATGCACACATACTGCACATACACATGCATACAGGCTGCATATATTATTAAGGCACATGACACATACGCATACATACGACATATTGCATACGCATTAATACGCATACATACGTACACACAGACATATTATTACGCACATGTACATATATGCTGCATATACTGCATATACATGTATTATACACACACGCACATATTAGCTGCATATACATATAGACACACACATACTGATACAACTGCACACACATACTGCACACACATGCAGCAAGAAGCATGCATGAGTGCATACATATACATGCATATATTGTGACATATGTGTTGGTACATGCACATACAAATACAGTTTATGTACATGGGCATATATATACACACATGGTTTGCTCACATGCATTATATGCATATGCATATGCAGCATACTGTTACATAGACATGCATATGTACTGAGACACACATGGTTACACATGCTGACATACAGACACAGTGCAAAGATGAGTACATGAGTTGTTGCACTGATACAGTACAGCAATGCATGCATCACATATGAAGCATGCATACAGTATGGGCACACACACAAGACACAGCACAGCACACATGCACACATCACACGCACATGCATACACACACACACACACATGCACACACACGCACACATGGCTTACACATGCATACATGCACACACACGCACATGCACACATGCACACACAT
>CM057809.1:10682657-10780157 GCA_030067965.1 Latrodectus elegans
TAAAAAACTTGATGGGTAGTTTTATATTTGTATTAATTGCATGGTGGCTATCATAGAATGCTCTGTAGATTTGAATTCGAAGACAAAATCAAAGTAAAAATTATTAATCCTCTGTCTATAAGTATGAAATTTGTCAATAAATACTCTTGGATATATTAGAATTAAAATTCTGTTGTGGGATTGGTCTTACATTCTATTATAAATTAGGTGAGAGAGACTAATATGTAGTTTGAGTGGGGGGGAAGAATTTGGTTAATGCTTGTGCTATGCACATATGTTAATCGGTCTGTAAAAACTTGTATTTGTGAGGGATTTGTTTGAAAACTAATATTTGAATATAGGAATTATCTGCATAGTATGCAGCTAATCTTAACACATGTATGGCATCTTAGATTAATTTCTAGTTCATATAATTGATACTGATTTTCCTTACTAACATTAAGGGTGTTTTCTTACCCCCAAATTCTTCAAGCTGATTGCAATTGTTTGATATAATTAAGTTTTTGCAGTTTAAACAACTGTGTGCCCTAATTCCTGAAATGATAAAGGATGGAATTAATATTATATTTAATTTATTTAAATAAAAAATATTGGAAGTCTTTGTGGGATTCAAATTTGTTATAATTCAAATTAGCAATGAATTGTCTGCAATTTATGCTTCTT
The DNA here is from genome assembly GCA_030067965.1 of Latrodectus elegans. Taxonomy (NCBI): domain Eukaryota; kingdom Metazoa; phylum Arthropoda; class Arachnida; order Araneae; family Theridiidae; genus Latrodectus; species Latrodectus elegans. The sequence goes on from CM057809.1 coordinate 10,683,321, forward strand.
TCAATTATTTTACTGAGCTGACTGGTTAACTTCTTCATTCATCAGAAAAGTATGAAGATTTATTCCTACTTCAGTTAAGGATGTTTGTAGTATTTTGAAATTCATTTTAAATTCTAGGTTCTTGTTGAATGATCCTTGCTGTTTGTAAAATTGTAGAACTATAGAACAATGAAATTAAACCTCAATTAGTAGCATGAAAATAGTCATGTGTTTCAAAGCTAAGCAAGATTTTTTTTTCCATCCCTTGACTTCTATTATGAATATTTTGCAAATCAAAACGTTTCTTCATTTATCAAAGAAATATTTGTTATCTATCTTGAAGATTTATATTTTATCATTGTATTACATATTTAAAATCTGTTAAAAGTTAAGTATTGTCAGAAAAGTTTAATTAAAATGAAGAAGTGATTTGATTTCTTTCTTTGATATTGCGCTTCTCTTATGATATATTAATAATTTATGTTTGTGTTTTCTCTAGTTCTTTCTTCATATGAAGGATTATATGGGACTTGATGAATTTATAACTACAGGGTGGATGATAATGAAACCTGTATACCAAAGTGATAAGGTAATATTTTTATTAAATCATTTGATCCTTCTCAATTTAGTAAAAACATTGATTTCTATGATAAAAATGTATTTTGTATGTAGCTTTTTTGACATTCTGTTAAGAGAGCAAAAATGTCTAAAATGTGAAAGAGTACAATAATATTAACTTTTGTTTGACTAAAAGTAAGTTCTTGTTATTTAAATAATTTGGCCTTTTAGTAAAAACTTGACTAGTAATGTTCTAGAATTCAGTTTCTCGCCATTTCCTTGTGTTGTTCTCACTGACATTACTGTTTATAAACTACTCTTTTAAATAAAATTCTTATTGATCCAAGTGCTTATAGGCTTGTTTTAGAAGCTTATACTAGCTTTACAAATGTATATATGCTTTATTTTTAAGTCTGATAAGAAATCTGTTATTACATTTGTTATTTATTACTAATTATACTTCACTTTCTTTCTTGTTTATTATTTTCTTGTTATATTGGTTTTTATTAAAAGTGATTTTGTATTTACTGGAAATGTAGGCTTATAGGCAATAAACTAATTTAGGATTTTTTTAAGATTATGGACCACTTCTAACTTCGTAAGATTGTGGACCACTAATCTAGAAACTGACTATTTTTGTTGAATGAGTTATCTAATAAAAGTGCTAAATACTACTTAATAAAGGGAATTCTGAATATCATTTGTTTGTCTAGACACACATTTACATTGTGATGCAGAGCTATATTTTTCAACAATTTTATCAAAGGAGAAAGTGTTTATTGGCGACTTTATTTATTCTCATTTTGTGAGCTCATGTGGTATATTTAAATTGGAACTAATTGTTATAACAATCTTTCTTCCAAGTGATATCAAATAATTTTCATATTTTCCTATATATAATTAACAGAGTATTTGTTAAAATTTTAAATTGACATGCATATTATACACTACAGCTAATAATCTGATAAAAAATATTCTCCCTCAAAAAAGCTTACAGTTAAGTTTTGAAGAATGCATATTTTTGCTTTATAAAAAAATAACATTGTATCACGACTGACTTATTTCAGCTATAATCAGATTTGTCTGCTTACATTTCAGAACGAATTCAGTTCCTCAGGGAGATGTTACATTTCTTAATAATTAACTGGCTATTGTCATATGGAAGCAAAAGCATGTGTTTCATGGCAAATTTTACATTAAAAGCTATACAGAAGGCAAAAAAAAAAAAAAAAAAAAAAAATGGTGAGAAGCATTTTATTGTAAGGGGAGAAACAATATGCACAATACAAAAGTGTACAGTGTGCAATTCTAAAATAATAAATTTCTTTTTATTTAACTTTTAATGAAACTAATTTATTTTATATAACTAACCTCATTTTAAAAGTTATTAAAAACTGAAAATTGATAAGTTTATTTCAGAATTTTCACTCTTGATTATTTTAATCTGGTACTTTCAGCTTAGTTTATCACACTTTGTGATGAAGTGCATCCAAACAAGTATTTTTAATCATTGTATATTTTTTATTTTATGCGACACCACATGATTAGCAATATATATTTTCTCCAGAAAAAGTCCACTGGATTATGTTTTTTTTTCCTTTTACTTGAAATAAGGCCTTATAGATAATGCGCCACTGCAAATTATATAAAAAAAAGTACAGTACTTTAGAAAACTCCTTTATTTCAAGCAGTATGTTTCCAATCATTGCTTATCTGAACAAATGAGAATGACATCTGTATTTCTTGGTACATCTTATTCCTTCTATATCTGCATTGTTGTATTGCTGATATAATTGCATGCCATGAATATTTTTCACCATGCCTAGAAGAGTTTTCTTGTTTATACTCATAAGACAACTAAAATCCTGGATTGTGCGACCATCTCTAAATCTCCTTTTGAATTCACAAACTAAACCAAAATCTATAAAAGTTCCTCATGATCAAGTCTAATATATCACCTATACGAAAGTGGAAACTTTATTCTAATTAATTCATGCAGATAACTTGTATAATTGTGACTTTTCTAGTTACCTGATATTTTAAAGCAAAGCTGTTTTTATATTTTACTGCTAGGTACGTATACAAATTTTGTTTCTAAAACATTTCTGTGTGAGTGATACAAATTTTTGTGTTGCTGCTTAGTATTTAGATAGATTAAACAATTCTTTATAGATTCCTTAAATTGACACTCATCTCACACTGAAAATTTCATCAGTCATCACATGTATATTTAATTTTTAATATCAGGAACATGTTACTGAATCAACAGCTACTGATTCATCTGAGGAGATTGAAACAGAGGATGATTCAGATTCAATGAATGAAGAAAGTGATGATGAAACTTATAATCCAGAAGTAATTTTTTATTTATATATTTAGATTAATTCTTGTATATGTTTGAGTAATAAATCTTTCAAACCTAATGAGTAAATTCGAACTGTTTTATGAATATTTTGTATAAAGTTGAATGTTTAATGGAGAAGTATCATTTTACGATTATTATTTTAATTTCTTGTTAAATTTAATTGCACTAAACAAAAATATTTTTTCTATATAATTACATTTTCCTTTTGCACTTACAGTATAAATTGATCTGATGAATTATTTAATATTTCTTTTAAACAATATTTTAATAATAGTTTTACAAGCATTTTAGCAGTTTATTTTACATGTATCTTTTAATAAATAATATATTTTTGTGGTAAGTTTGCTTTATATGATGTGAAACACTGGGAATGCTTTGAAACCCACAGTTATGTATAAATATTTTTCTATTAGTATTAAAAATTAGCAATTTATGTTATGATAGCTGTCAAATATTTTTCTTTTAAATTTTTTGCATCTGTTAATTCTATTCAATTGATTTAAATTTTGTTTTGAAATTTTAACTAAGTTGGATAGCGATTATCTGAAGATTGACAAAATTCCTATCAGTACTGACAATGAATTCATCTTGATGAAGAAAAATGGATTATTTGTCACATTTCATTGTTGAATTGAACGAATTTTAAAATTTTAAATGAATTCCTTTATTAAATATATTGCAAATGCTGTTTTTGAATGATTGACATTTTATACTATCACATTGTATGAATGAATGAAAGGGATTTGTGATGAAAAAATGTACATAAGAGTAATGAGTAAAAAGTTGTGGTATTTAGTACTAATGTTGTAACTTTTAATATGTTTTCATTTTAATTATGAAATATTTCTTGCAAAAAATATTCTTGAATGTCAATAATTGAAAACTGCTCATTATTTTACTTTAAAAACAATTCAAAATTATTTAATCTGTTTTATGGAAATGCAACAATTTTATAGAAACATATTGTGACCAAGCTTCAACGTTTTAAATGTTGTTTTTAAAAGTTTATTATATATGATAAAAAGTTTCCTAAAATTTTTAAAGAAAACAGGAAGCACGAAATGTAAGAATGGATTGTGTAATTATTTTTTAACAATTTTCTTTGTATTTATACAAAGCTAATGTTAGAATTTCTGTAATATTAAGGATTAATGTTAATGGAGGTTTTATCTTAGTACAATATTTCAGGTTGTAATTTTATTATAATAAAATGAGATTGTAATATATGTTTAAGTTAAAGGAATAAAAATTATCAGTTGTGAGGTGTAAATTGTTTCATCTGATTTTGGTAATTCATATCAAATTTTGCAGTAAAAATTAACTTAGCCAAAAATAGCATACATTGTTTAATTGCACTGTAAATGAATTTTTTATGTCTGGTACATGTATTTTCAAACGTCTTCAATGTAAAAAATGTTTAAAAAGAAGCTGTCTAATTATGGATATTTATTGTGTCAGTGAAATTTTGGATGTTATAAGATTTTTGATGTAACATTTTTAAATGCTTTTGTTCTATAATAATTATCTTCCTTCTAATTATAGGATGATAATCTGTCTGATGAAGAAACATTAGAAGATGAGTCTTTAATAAATGATGCTGAAAAGCCCCCTGTATTTCCTCCCAAAGAAGTTGCAGAATCTTCACAGCCTCCTGAACATGAATATGATGAAGAAACAAAAAAAATTGTTGATGGTATGTATGTATTTCAGTTTCCTAATGTGTGTGTTTATATTCTATCAATTTTCTTATAAACTTTTTCTTTTAGCTGCAAATGAAGCTCGGAAAGTGCATAGAGAAGCTGTTGAAAAAGTTGAGAAAATTAAAGAGGATATTAGGTATTTTATTTTTATTATTTTTGTTTAAAGAAATGTAATTTTGTTTTGTATTAGCTTCTTGTAACATCTATTTGAGTTTGACTTATTACTGTACTTTTAATTATTTAAAATAAATATTGGTCCTCTACATGCTACAATTCTAATTCTTATACATTTAATAAGAATTGGTTACTAAATAACGTGTTTTATTCTTAATATTCAATTAATTAATCCAATTGTTGAACATGAATTTTTATGTTTATTGAATATTTTTAAATTGTAAAATGTAATAAATTCACAAACGCTCAGTCTTCTGACAATAAAATTCCATGCGGCAATATATCACTTACCAATTTCTTGTGAGTAATAGACTGATTTCCAGTAAATAACAGCCTATCTATAAAATAATAAAAAGCAAATACATAATTTATTATTTGTATTTGATATTTGTTATGCTTAAACTATATTGTTTTAAAAAGCCCATTCACTTATTTTTAACTCCATTTGCTTAAAGTAAGCAAAAAAGAATTATACATATATATATGCTTGTAATGTCCAAAAATTGCGTTAATGTATATCATTACAGTTCATACTTTTTAATGGCTATTAAATATTTAAATTACCAAAACTTATCTAATCTTGAATAGTAAATTGATATTTTGTGAAGTATTTCAAAAAATATTTATTTATACAACTGTTATATTTGTTTCTAAAATTATTTGAAAATATCAATATAGTAATTACTTCAAAGAAAATCCCTTTATATTTGTAATTGTATTTTCCACATAAACTTTATATTTTGTGGAAAATTTTAAGATGGGATTTATATAAAGTGTGTTAGAAGTATAAATTTTTCTAATTATGATAATCAATTCATTTCATATCCTTGGACCAAAAAGCTGAAGAAAGCTTTCCTTTTTGCTAACTATTTCAGGTACATCTGTGAGCTACCTTTTAAGATATTAATGAATTGATACAATGATCACAGTAGAACAAAACCGTAGAAATCGTGGAAAGTGTATTTATTTAGTGAAAAAGTTATTCAGATTGTACTATAGCTTATAGAATTTTTTGTACTTGTCTGATTTCATTAAATGATTTTTTTAAATTACTGACACAGCTTACTCTGATGCTGTAAAAAATGATGTATTTTAAAATTTAACTAGAAAGGACTATTTAAAAATAAGGGGTGGAAATTTTTAAATAATATTGAAAAGTGCTATTTAAGGAGTGCTTAAAATCTTTTGTCTTTGAGTATTAGAATTATTCTTTATTTATTATGAAATCATGAAAAATATTTTTGATGTGAACATAGAAATAAGTGTTGCCTTGTGCCAGCTAGGCTGGCATCATGGGTGCGCTGCCCCACTTTTCCAACTGAACCATAATTTGGTGTTGAGTTCGACTTCCACAGTACAAGCATGCCACAGGAACCTGTTTATAGGGTAGGCAACCATTCACAACTCAGTCATAAAAGGAAAGGACAAAACATGATAGATAGAAAAAGTACATCCAATGCCTTGTTTCGAACCCAGGACCTCCGTATCCGCAGTCAGGCACTCTGACCACTAGACAAGGTGGGTGGCATAAAAAACTAGTAAAAATTCACTGTTTAATATACATAGATTGTTATAAAAACTAGTCAAGATAACCAGATTAAATTAAGTCCTCTCATCATCAAATGCCTATTAGCTATTAACCATAGATTATTGATAAGATAGAATACTTAGACATTCTTCCAGTTGAAGTTGTATTTATATATCTCATAATCTGCTCATAAGCAACTCTATTTTTTTATTATGTTTAGAAAACTCACATCTTTAATAATTGAAAGTAAGTGTTACTATAATAATTTAAAGTGTTATTATACATAGTTGTATCATGTATATCTACGTAAGAATTGTTAAACATCTTACTATAAATATGTTTCTTAACAGATAAGCCTGAAGATAATCAATTTGCACAATGGAAATTAAAATTAGATTTTTTTATTTATTGCACAGTTTTAAACAGTCTAGGATATATGAATATCCTGTTCCATTGTAAATAATTTTTTGTGTATTTTCACTTACAGTAATTGTTAATATTGTGTTTCAATGTTTGTGTTTATGAAGCAGTGGTTGCCTTTTAGAATTTCTGATTTTATGAATCAATACTTAATCTTATTGATTTCTACTGTACTTAGTGATATTCGTTTTCAAAGTTAAGATTTATTATAGCTGTTATACTAATTGAAATTCAGTGTCTTACAATGTGGTTAGTTAATTTGCAGTCTTTTTTGTAATATTTCACAAAGCTGCCAACTCTACTGATTTTATCCGAAAATTACTGATTTTTGGCAACTTCGGAGAAAATTTTAAAAGCAGCTGAAATTTGGCCAGAAGAAAGTGTTAAGCTGTTTTAGGAGCTTAAACAGACCACAAATTGCATGCTATAATATAATGGCATTGCTTTAATATACATATATTATTATTTTTTAAATATTCCTTTCAGTTTCAATTCCACTCTGGGAGGATGATACTGTAACCACTAAGTTGACAAGATTCTGGCAAGTTGGCAATCGTGTAATTAACATTCAGAGGTGACACTAGAAGCCTATTTACCTAATGTTATATTAGGAGGAATATTACTAGTTTTTAGGAATTTAATTAGGAAAATATTTCCATCAAACAAAGTATTTGTCACTAAATTAAATTTATTTAGTAATATATTTTATGTAGTTGTGTAAGTTTAATTGTTATAAATTGCACCTGTGTAATAAAAGTTGCCCTTTAAAATAAATCTTGGAACATAAACGTTGTTTATTTTTTTTACATGTAGTGTAATCTCTTATAACATAGTTCCTTTATAACATTGATGAATGTTTTAATAAAAATTTAAGATTAACCCAAAATATTTTTAACATAAATCTTTCTCAGAATATATAATTTAAAGAGTAAAACTGTCTTTTTACAATACTACCATTTTAAACATTCTGTTTCAAGCAAAAATGTCACTAGAAATGTCTTTTTTTTTTTTTTCCTCAAAATCCATAGAATCTACTGATATTTTTTACTCCAAGATTGGCAGATATAATTTTGTGATCTTAGATTATCTCTTAGTCCTTATTTAAAAGAAAAAATATTTTCCAGTTCTCTTTGTACATATTTTAATTGTTGCACAAGCCACTCAGTATAACTCACTTTTAAATTTTTTCTTACTTATTTCTACCGTGATTAGAAAACATTGCTGAATCTCTCACAATTTACATAAAAATTATTAAATTTATTATATTCTCCTTTGATTTTTGCTCTGGTATTCAACATCATAATGCATCTAATTTATTGTAATGTATGCGTATAATTTAATTTCACATAAAATCTAATAAATATTTATAAATTTTCTAGTTTCACTATTTATTTTATAAATATTAATGGTATTTTCTGGAAGAATTCATTGTTAAAATTTGCTTCATTTTTGTGTTTATATTTAAATGCTTCAGTTTGTGCTTTCGTAAATATCTAATTTTTAAAGATGAACTCAATTTTAATTCTAGGAGAATTCAATCTGACCTTGATGCAGATTTTGGGACTAATGAGGAATTTGCCCTACTTAAAGGCCAGTGCTTTGATTTTGAAGATCGATATTACACATATAGGTTTTGCCCATTTGATAAAGCTAGCCAAATTGACAAATCTGGTGGTTCTGAAGTTAGTTTGGGGTAAGTATCAGTAGCTGGAACTCATATCATCTTTTTAAGTATTTTTTTATTTATTATAAGTTTAAAAAAATGTTCTTTCTATGATTATATTCTTTCTATACTTCTATCAGATATCAATGTTTATTGATATAACATTAATAAGACTTAAAGCAGATGGGTACTAATATAATTTCATTGTTTTTATTATGTTAGTGATATTTAAATTCTAAAATTTTGCTTACTTAATTGACTTTATGATAATCGAAGTGCTTTTATTCATTGAATTTGATGTACAAATAATTTTACCTTTTTTCTTACTGCTATCTTATCTTTTATGATATTCATTTTTGTTAAATTACATGAAGATTCCTATTATCTATAATCAATACTGCTGAAAATGCAAGGATATATCAGTGTTATATTTAAAACAGTTGATACTGTAAATTTGATGAATCTATGAAATTAATTTGGTTAAATATTTTATATATATATCAATTCAATATTTAAACTACATACATTTTTCATTAAAAAAATTTTATAGTTTATTTTCATGCATTATTGGTTGTAATACTATTTTGAAAATATTGAAATAATTATATTTATGTAAGTCAGTCAATATTACAATAATCCTTGAAATTATTTGATTTAACGACTTAAATTTTTATCTCACTTTTTTACATTGTTATTTTTTTCTAATTTGTCTGTTACTTTTTACTTTATTTTTATAAATGATATTTTATTAATGCAGTCTAAGCTCTTTCTTAAATTTATAAAAAAATTTCTAAGTAATTGTCATTCTTTTAGAGAAATAGCTTCATTTTCATTCCTTAAAAAAAGCTTTTCACATTTAAAAAATATTTTCTTTGATATTTTGTATGTTGAATATTTTTATCATGTTGATCAATGTTGAGTATTTTAAGTATTTAAATATGTGAAATTTAAAAAAGGAACAATTTTTAGCATTTGAAAAATACAGGAATATCCAGATTGCTTTGTTGACTAAAGTTGAACTTATTTTTTTATAATTGCCACATTTTTTTTAAGGCTTTTGTTGCAACAGTTTTCATTTTTATGGAAATTTGTGATTAAATTGGACTTTATTTGACCACAGTAAATATTATTGAAATGCAAGAGATACATGCATTGAGTAATTGGTTTTTAATAAAGTTTTAAATTTTTATATTGTTAAAACTTAAAACCAATAAAAAGAGAAATATTTTTAATTATGTTTAATTTCCAATGAAATGAATTGAAAAGAATTAAAATATTATATTTTGTTATTTTCTTTCGGTATACATAATATTACAATAACAGACAATATTTTGAGTTAGAAACAGCTGATGTAAACTATTTAAATGACAAATCCTTTTTAATAACAATGACTGAGAAATTAATAGAAAAATATCTAGTGTAATATCTTGCAATAGCATTTCCTGTTTAGGTCTTTGATTTGGGATAAGTAATTTATGTAAAATACAGAAGGTTCAGTTAATTAAACAAAACTGAGAAAGTACAGCATGTAAAATTGAAAAAACTCAAAACTTCTCAATGAAATTAATGAAATCAAAAAATTGTTCTAGAAAATAGAAATGAGTTTAAAATTTTTGGAGCATGATATCTAAAAGAACTGACAAATTGGCATTAATTGTAAATTTAAACAAGTACTACTCTGAAATTCTGGAGATGCTGAAGTTTGTATGTGAATAACATATCAAAAAAATATAATAGTCCATTTACTGATACAACTGAAATATGAATTTGTAATTGTTAGGGAGTTTAAAGACTTTGAAAGTATACGGAAGGAAAACCTACATTTTTCTTAAATAATATGTCTTCCATGTCAAAAAAGATAAAAAATCATTTCTTAAAAATTGTAACCTTGTATAAATGTTTCGCTTTTATATTTGCCATCACAATCTTGTTTAAACATTCTTTTTTTATCCACGAAGATTGTTTTACATTTTTTAACTACATAAAAAATTAGTTGAACCATTATTATAATGAAGAAATTGAAGATTGTTTTACATCTTTTAAATACATAAAAAATTAGTTGAACCATTATTATAAAGAATATGCATGGAAATAATATAAAGTTTTTTTAATATTTAATTTGTTTCTGTGTTAGAGCTGTAAAATTTTAAATGTATTTATCTTAGTTTTTACAGATATTTGTTGCTTTCATAATTTAAAATTTTTATTGAAAATGTGCACTCATAATTGCAGCTATATGTGTCCAAAAACAATAGATAGGTTTATAATATCCGTTCAATGCTTGGCTTTTGGTATTTCCTGGAAAATTAAAATCTTGGTTTTGTTTCTTAAAAATCTGTATAGTTTCTGATGAAAAATTCGTTTTAATAACTGTTTCATAATATTGCTTAATGTTTTTTTTTTTTATTAAAATTACTTAAGTATTTTTTAGCTCAATATATTATATTACATATTTAATGTTTCACTGATGTATAATAGAATTTGAATTGTGAGTTATAAAGATTTTTCAGTATTTAACAAATTTCTTTTACTAGGAAATGGGGATCTTGGGCTGGACCTGAAGAAAATAAATATTCAAAGATGAAATATGAAAATGGCCAAATGTGTTGGAATGGACCAGCTCGATCAGTAATGGTAATTTAATAAATATTGTGTTTATATCTCAATATATATATATATATATATATATATATATATATATATATATATATATATATATATAATTTTTTTACAAACAAATGGTTCTTTTTTATATTATACATTTTTCTTATTTGTTTAGGTTTTACTCCAGTGTGGTCTAGAAAACAAACTATTATCTTCAAGTGAACCTAATCGATGTGAATATATTTTTGAATTCAGCACACCAGCTCTGTGTTCATTGCACCAAAATATCATGCCAGCACATCAACATGAAGAGTTATAGAACAATTAAAAATAAAATTTCCTTTGAAATAAACTATTTTTGTGCTTCAATGTATAACATTTGCTTTCAATATGTAGAAAGGCATATTGAAAGGAAAAACATACAATATAACTTTTGTAGTAATCGAATAAATCTGAATCTTTTGTCTTATCTTTATTATATAATTATTTAAGAATATAAAAATATATTTTCATACCACACTAACTACTGTTACTGAACTATTTTATATTAATATAAGTAGTTTCACCCTTACTTTATGTGAATACCCTTTGTTGAATTCCATGAACTACTCCCTAGATTGTTATGAATATGAAGAAATCTGTATGGAACAAAGCTATTTTTTGTGCACTCCATAGCTCTATATATATGTTTAATTTTGAGTAAAATTTTAAGTAAATTTATTGAAAAATATTCCATTTTTTATATTTTTCTTATATTTTATTTATTGTTTGTACATCTTGATCTATTATATGTGAGTATTCCTTCCTTTTATATTGTGTTTGGGTCATATACTTATGAAATGTTTATTGTGATATTATAGTTAAAATCTTCTAAATATGTATAAAAATCAATAAAATTCAAACTTATTTTTAATTGTTTTGCTCATGAAACTGCAAGGCTTGTTATTAAATGTTAATATTAATTTTTGTGTAACCCATTACTTATCCTTTAAGCAAGCAAATCTGTTGTAGCGAAAACTTATGAGAATTTTTCAAGTGGCTTAGTTGGAAATTTTACCAAAGATAAGTTGTTCCTGTATAAAAATCTATTTTTACATATTAATAGAATTTTACAGTTTATAAGAGCTTTTAAAATATTTGAATAAAAATCAGTATTCAGTAATTATAACAGTTAAAAACTTTCATCGAAGGTTAAGATTTTTCATAAAATATTTATTAAATATTTAAATGCTTTATTTTGTGTAATTTTTTTTTAACTAAAAAATGTGGGATATAAAAATTACATTTTGTTGGTTTGAATTTAACAGGAATTTACATCAGGCATGGATGTTTGTAGTGATTCAGAATCCACTTAAACATTAGTTCCCAGTCTTATCTGAATCACTACAAACATTGTCCATTGTCTGAAACATTTCCATTGTCTGTGCATAAAATAATTGAGTGACAAACAAACCAAATTTTTCTCAAACCTCAAACATTAGTAATAAATATATTTACTAAATATTAAAAGTAAATTTATATGTTTATAAAAGTGTTATTCATTAAAGTAATCTATTGAGTTATCTTCTGCATGAATTCTGTAATATTTAAGTTAACTCATTTAATGTTTTAATTTTTCTGTAAAGTTTTTATACATGTCACAAATAGTTGTTTAAAGGAAGAGAAAATTTTCAAATATTATTTAAAAGGAAATTTTTTATTAAAATTACTTTTAAAAGTAATATAGAAGAATAAATTATTTAAGAGAAACTTCAGTTTTCCTTAGATTTCGCTTCGTTTCCAAAAGGGAAATTATTTGCATGCCCAAATAATTACACCAATTTCTTTTAGCCAATAATAACTGTAAGAACTTAAATATTAACTCTTATGCGAAATTTTCTTTTAAATCAAGAGTTTATTAAAATGGAATTTCCGTATTGAACACATTTGTTTTGTTTCTTAATGTAATTTTACTTCAGTTTATTTTTAGATATTTTTATATTAATTAAAATTCATAAGATTTTGATAAAAGTTAAAAAAAGAAATATGCTGTAATTTTTTTTAAGCACCACTGGTTTAATTGCTTTCATAAATGTATTGAGATTACAATTATCTAATTTGGTATGTAGACATTTTTTGTAGAATTTTAAGTTTTGGGATATTTTATTCATTAGTACTCACAACATTCAGTACTTTTTGCGAAAATTAAGTATCCTTTCTGTATTCAAAGCACTTAAAATGTTTTTATTTAAAATACATTCTCTGTAGATGTTTCTATAGTCTCACTTCATGAAAATAGTGAAGTTAATTATTTTTAAAGCTTAATGCTGTTGCAGTCGTTATTTGGTTTATCTTTCAGAGAATAGTAAGTTTTTGCTTAATACTCTTATATCAAATGGAAAGCAAATGTATTGTAAATACTTAAAAATACTCTGTATTGAATATCTTTTACATTAAAATTCTTTTCGTTCGAGAATATTTTGAATATATTCCGATATTACCAAGAAGCTGTAAATATTGTTCTGTTTGTCAAGATTAATTTTTTAAACTTTGTTTACAGGTGCTCTGTTATAGAAATATTTTTATTATATTTGTGATTTAACACTCCTAAATTTATAGATGCATATTACATTTTTATATTTGTGTTTGCTTTTTACATTGTTATATAAATTTGTACAAAAAATTTTATATTGTAAGGTATGATTTTAAATACTTCAGAATGTGCACTTTTCATTTTTAAATATTAATTTAACTTTTAAATATATTTTTTACTATTTTATGAGCATGCAAAACATTCTTTATTTCCATTGTCTGAAAGTATCTTATTGCTCTTTCAATTATGTAATCAGCATTTATAAGTTTAAAATTTTATTTTGCCATTGTTTGTTCATTTTAGTAATATTTAATAGCATCAAAGAGAGGTACCATTTAAATAAATATGAAAATTTTTAAATTTAAAATTTCTCACCAATAAAATCAAATTATTGTGTAATACAATGAAACATGCTTGGGAAATATGTTAAGTGCAGTTATGTGTTGCAATTATTATATTGTACTTTTCATTAATCATTGGCTTGAAACAAATTCAATAAAAATGGGTTTTGTTCCCTGAACTTGAAAACAAATATGTAGTTGAAAATTTTGTTGCAGAATTCATGTTTATTGATGCATCAAATTGATTAAAACCATGAGTTTTGAGTAATTGTTTTTCTTGTAAATAAGTTCTTTTTCCCTCAAAAAACAAATTTCTTCAGCGAAAGTGTAAACTATATCTACTATATAAAACAGAACTGATTACTTTATGGTAAGCTATGTTAATTTCTTTTATTTCTTCATATTTTCTTATTCTTTTAATTATCTCGCTTTTATTAAATTATTTTTCATAATCTGTATTGAGATAAATTATTGACATTCTGCAATAACATTTAATCTATTTTTACTTTCTATAAGGTATCCTACATTGTTACCTTGTTAAGTAAGGAAACAATTTGAAAATTTGATTGTAGATTTCCTAATTTTTAAAGTATTTCAAAATTAGAATTTAAATTCTAAAATTAATTTCAAGATTCAACCATAATAATTTCATATTTTATAAAATATTTTTTTAAAAAGTTAAAGTAACATATAAAAATGTAATGTAAATGTATTAAAATGTGTTTTGTAAGTTATGTTCCTGAAATTTCAGAATTGTGAGAACACATATTTTATTTTTGCAATTAATTTTGCACTACTATATTAACTGATAACAAATTACTTAGCATTACACTGCTATATGTATATTTTTGATTGCAAAATTGTAGTTTTTAATGTTCCACTATATCATTTATGCTCCAAGCGATCAATAAAACTAATTTTTTAGGACATGTGATTATGATGTTGATAAAGAAAGTTTTCACTTAATAATTCTTCCTTTGTATCCAAAAAAAATTTATTTGCAAAACACATGAGAGATCTACTCATAAAATATTGCCAGTTCAATGGCTTTACTTGGAGATCAGAGTTTCTATTGAATTGGTATTCTTTTTGTTGCAGGTGTTTCTTATGCATACTTTTTTCAATAGCTTATTTTTCAATTATGAAATTTTTCAGTCCGGCTACCTATTATGAAGGTAAATTCTAACAACTGAAAACAATAAAGTATAGCAGGACGTTTCTTTAGTTTCTTAGCAGGCCTTTTCATTAATAGTGAACTATAATTATATATTACAAGATTAGAAATACCATGAATTCCTATGAATCAATCCAATTGATGTCCATGCACCAATTCATTATATACCTTTCATTATTCAACAAGGGCTAGGCGCAGCCCAACTTCGTACTGTAAAATTTTGATGTCACTTAGAACTATATAGCACTGTTGCTTCAATTCAGTAGTTTGTGTGTTCGATTCGACCACCCAACTACTAATGGATTAGTGTGTTAAGTCACTTAAATTGATAACCAAATCATTGGACATAAATCCTACCACTAAGTACTAGTGAGTTCTAGAAAAAACCTGATAATATAAATTCTGCTTTATTATATTAGGTTTAATAATTGACTATTTATCTTTCTGAAGCAAATTTTCTAGATTGTTTGTGAGTGAGGTGTGAATAATTGTATTGGAGTGTGTTAAGTAAAATAAAATCAAAACCGCAGTTTGTCTTTTAGTTCAGGCAAAATTCGTATGCGTTTAGAGAGTTACATGTAACTTGGCATTATACATACACTATCTTGATGTATAAACCCATGTGTAAATGAGGTAAAGTATTTGTAATAATGAATCTGAAATAAGTCGTACTAAATTTTTGCCTCTAATGTTAAATTATACCTTGCGCATCTTGTTAGAAACATCTGCAAGTCATCATTTCACTATAGAATCTATTTTGTTAAAAAATTGAATTAAATTTTTGTATTAATCATATAAGGACCTTAGAAATGTCAAGAGTTCGATCGCTATAACGTTTGAACTGAACATGAATATTACCTTCTGTTAGGTGCTTTTTTAAATCACATTTAATTACTTAGAACATGGTAATACTTTATGTAATATGCTTAAGTCGAGGATTGGTGCTGAAAACTACATTCATGTTTTTACTATTCACTCTGAGCTCTTTAAAAGAACGATTTGATACGACTATATTTTAATGGGCCATAACTGTATGGGCGATTGCAAAGTCTGTCCTAATCACACAATTTATTTCTTGCTGCAAAAAAGAAAATATTCTAAGTAGTTGCAATCTTTTAATATACATAGGACATTTGTCATGGAATTGCTTAAACTGACAAAATATTGTAAACTCCTAGTCTTGCGTATTATATTTTTTGAATTGGTTTCCCCCTTCCTAATTTAGGATATTTCTACTATATCTGAATAAAGTGAACCACAATGTAGTACATGGCTAATTTCCAAATAAGTTCATGCGTACCAACTTCTAGTTGATTACAATTTCCTTGCATAGCTAGTAACTACAAAGATATTTATTTTGTAAAGAAAGTACGATGTCTATTGAATTATGTAACGGATTGATTGATCAATGCGTCTATATTCTTAGATTATGAATTCAAATTGAAAAATGCGGATAACATGAATTTATCCGAAATTAGACGTATGGAGATGAGAAAATATTTTAAAAGTGCAATGAAGTATGAGAAATACTTGTAAACCCTAGATTTTTGTTTTAAAGACAATCTCATATCAAATATTTGGAGCTAGTTGAGCTCTTTTAATCGAAAAATGCACTTATATTAGGCCTAGAACTTTTTCCGAATCGGCTGGTTATTAAACTGCCTGTGACAGAGAATTCTAAATGGAATGTTCCTGAAGTGATGGTTTTTCCCTTGCATCTCTCTCTCTCTCTTGTGAAAATAGAATGCTATAAGAAAAAATTCCGATGAATATTGAAAAATGCTTACAACTTCAGTTACGATACTTTTCTCAGTGGGGATATATAAATAAAAACTCAAGAATAAACTACAGAGAAAATTTGTCGACACTTAATATCGAGTGATAAAATTATTGAATAAGTATTTGAAATTTTTAAAGCTAGGCGTATGGCCTGAATGAAAAAAGTTTTCTTTTAAATAATTTATACGTGTTGTAGTGACTCATCGCGACTTCTCTAAGAAATTGAGGTGCT
Organism: Latrodectus elegans; assembly: GCA_030067965.1. Lineage (NCBI taxonomy): Eukaryota > Metazoa > Arthropoda > Arachnida > Araneae > Theridiidae > Latrodectus > Latrodectus elegans. The sequence goes on from CM057809.1 coordinate 10,700,410, forward strand.
CATCACAATTTTTCTGAGAAACTCTTGACCTTTTACAAAACACTTGAAATGGCAAAGTAAAACTGAAAATTGCAAAATGAAACTAAAAACTTGTCTATTAAATTTCTATGCCATTGGTATTAACTTCATGAAATGTACCCAAACAATCAGCACACTTTGTAGGCGCGGTTTATACATTCTCTCGGGGAGATCTGAACCGAATACAGAGCACTTGCTCTCTAAATCTCATGCTAAGAGGACACGCTGTTTCATTCCTCCTAAATTGCTTTGTTTCTATGTAAGTTGAGTTGTCTGTAATAAATGTTATTTATTTTTAAAAAATGTCTTCTGAAAAAGTTAAATATCAACTAACTTATACCATAATGTCTATATAAAAATTGCATCCAGTAGAAGCTTCTTTTTCCCATTTAAATACGAATTAGTAGCTGGCCGATAACATGGTCTCTTAAATGCAGTCATAATTGTAATTCACATTTGCGAACTAAAATTTTGAAAAATCTCGTAAAAGCTAATTTTAATAAAGTGAAAAAAAATCATATATACATAAATGTATTTGATTTTTCAATTTTTATTTTAAAATTAAGGCATTTAGATTAATGTTTTTATTGAATCGCAACTCCTTCGTTTCAATTAACTGCACTGCCGCCCAACTTGTCTTGTAGTCAGCGTGCCTAACTGCGGATAGAGTAGTCCTGGGTTCGAATGCCAGTTTGGGCATGGATGTACTTTCTTTATCTATCCTTTGTCCTTTCCTTGATTAATGGGTTGTGAATGGTTGCCTACCCTATGAACGGGTACTTATATCGTGTGTACTGAGGAAGTCGGACTCCACACCTGAATATGCTTCAGGTGTGAAAAGTGGACAGCTCACCCCATAGCTGGCATACGACAACAACAATTAACTACACTGCAATTATAAAAATCCATTATTTTAAGCAATTCTGAAATTTCTCCTGCCCAATTTATAACTCCCGTCTTAAGCCATGGATCAAAGGATAGCCAAAATAGTTTCCAAGTGCAATATCATATGGTGTTTTTAAAGAGTATTCATACCTGAGAATCCCTTAACGAAATTGATATTATTTTACGCTCGATACACTTGCCGATCTGGTTGGAATAATCGCAATAAAATGTCTTTTTGGCATACATGCTTCATTTAACAAGTCATCGTAACTGAAGTATTTAGCCGACCAATTGAATAAATACCAATTATTCTTTTATTAACTTCTCAAGAAAACATTATTGCTTTTAAAGTTTCAGTTTTTTTTTTTTTTTTTTTTTTTGTACGTGTATGCTGATGTAATTGGTAAGCAAGAAATCTCAAATAATTTTAAATGATTTAAAATTTATAATGAATCATTATGAAAAAGAACTTTCTGATATCAAACGAAAAGAAATGATGTTATGCTGAGACTGAAACAAGCAAATGTATAACTTACAAGAATGAGGTTAATTTTTATTTATTTTTTAAGTATTAGTGAAATCTATCTTGCATCGATGAAAAATTTAAATATACAATTTTTAAATAAAAATTTTCCTTTTTTTTTCATTAATAAAGTGGAAATAAGAATTTTTAAGTATGAATTTCATTTTACACATGCTAACTAAGGTAAACTAAATAATTTTTTCTCATAAAATTAAGAGAGTATTGTGGAAAAAAAATGAATTTTAGATATAATAGTAATATTTTACGATTTTTAAAAATTATTTTATCGGCCCTTACGAGTTCGTAAAAAAACTGGCATCTACTATATTTGATGGAATTTATTTATTAAGCATCCCTTACCTTAATACATAGTCTGATTAAATCTCATGTACAGGCTTAACAACATTATTTTCTCCCTAAAACGACGTTGAATACAAATTTTATTGTATAGAGGTGAGTATAATAATACCACACAGGACCAGAGTTAGTATTGAAGAAAGCGCGTGAGGAGCTTACTCATTAGGAAAACAGGCAAGGGAGCTCGCGGTAAGGAAGAAAAGTTTTACATTCAGTTATTTTCATAAAACCTAGGGAATCTTAGATTTTAATATTAAGTTGCCCTCTACGGCTTCGTTCCGTAATCCACTGGGGAATAATGCGGACTTCTAAGAATATTGTTCGCCTCCTCCTTAAAGGGTTGAAATTTTACCCTCCAACTAAAACCATAATTGTCTACGTTAGTCATTTAAGATTGGTTTTACCCCACACAATAGAATTCGTATCATTTGTGAATGAATATTTTTGTATATTCGTATCATTTGTGAATGAATATTTTTGTATATTCGTATCATTTGTGAATGAATATTTTTGTATATTCGTATCATTTGTGAATGAATATTTTTGTATATTAGCAAAATTTTGCAGTTTCTTCCTGAAATTTTCAGGACACGCATTGTATTCAATCACTTTCGTACCTTGGAGAAAATCTAAATTTATCAAACTAGAAAGCATTTCATACGCTGTATTTATTTTTTAGGAGTAGATCTTTAATGGTTACTATAGCAAAATGAATGAGAATAATATTTATATGTTGTTGTTGCATGTCCCCGAGGTCAGCAGTGCTAGACCAAGTCCATGAGCGTGTACACCCTTAAAAAGTCCAGTACCATAAGTGGATTCTCCATCAGATCTCTCCCGGAGAGACCAAAGCATTGAAGAATATGTTCAAGAGAGGCCTGTTCATTTAAGAACTTGGAGCAAATATCGAATTTCTTCGTACCCTCGACGAATTTCAAGTTACTAAGATGGTCACTTCTAAAACGGGCAATAGCCATTTGTTCTTGTCTATTAAGACCAGAAGCCAAGAAAGCACCTGGACGCGCGCAGCGGTACCAATGATACTCAGGAGGGACAATCCAAGTAGCTTCATTTTCGCGTTTACTCTTTGAATGAATCTCTTGAAATATGAGAGGTGACGACGGCACATCGTCCTTTGACATACCAGCTGAGGCCAAAGTGTTCGCAATCTCATTCCCCTCGAGATCCAAGTGGGAAGGAATCCATATAATATTTACATTGAAAAGGGGAACGTAAAAGTTTCACATGAGGCTGGGTTGTGTTTATGTGTGTGGTTGAATACTCTCTCTCTCTCTCTCCCCTCTGAAATTCTATCTTAAGTAGGCTTCTCTCACCATTTTTTTAAAAAAATCTTAGATTCGTTTTCTGAAAATTTCTTTTTTTTTTTCCATCCTTTTTTTCGTGCACTGTTATAACTTTTTCAATCAGTAATTTATACACTTGACTTTCAAGCATTTAAGTTTCAAAGTCTAGTGAAGGTATTCATCTGTTGCTGAATTTAAAATCACTCCAATTTAAAGATATTTCACCATATGAGAAATTGAACCGTTTGTCACAGCGCTTTCAGAATTTTTGTTGATTTTATCTAAGTGATAATTCTGGGGAAGTAGAGCTTGATTGTTGACAATCTATTTTTAAATATTGTTTATGTGGATTGCGGATTGCATATCCAAATACTGGCATTTAGCAAATCTTACTTTTGCTGCTAGGAGATAATTTCATAACAATTCAAAACCAAGCGTTGAAACCATTTACATTATTAAGGATAGTAATAAACAAAAATCAATATATATTGAAAGTTCACAACAATTCAGTTATAAAAGATTATATGCGATAGTATAGTGTGAGATATATATGGGAACGATAACTTCACGTAAAGATGTTGAATGTGGTGAGGAGACATTTACACGAGTAATATTATGTGGTTCACGTTCGCAGTGAAATGGCATGTTTTGTTTTCCATGCTATTGGGGTATACAAATAGGTTGAGGCCAGATGAGATGAGAAAGATTGGAGAGAAAGATGTTTGGGATCATTGTACTTGGAACCCGTGGAAAGCATTTAAATTCAACCAGTCACACGGTCAAACTTTTCCTTATCGTTTGTTAATTCAACAACTGCTCGATATAAAGTTATGAAGTTTGTCTATTTTTAGTTTTCCTCCTTATTCTATGTTTAGCAGATGTTGTGGCTTATTTTAAAATAAAGATTAAATATTTTATATTTAGAATTGAATTTTTAAATTTAGATTTTGGCAACAGGGAAACAAGGCAAACATCATCCGGTTCACCGAATTGTAAATGTAAAGTTGAGAAAGTTGCTGCTCTTCAGAAGCAGGCACACGCAATGTCTCTTTTCATAAAGAAAATGAAGATTTTTCTTCCTATATAAATGATGTTCATACTGCATCAACATCTGAGTCTATTACAAGAAAACAGACGTCAGCCAACCAAAAGACAGTAGTTGCATTGGAGGAAGTTATTGCAAGTACAGATGAAACTACAAAGAAAAAGAATGACGATCCAAGCACAGGATTAAATGAATTGGAAGTTATAGATTATTTGTATAATATTTTTTTGGTGGAAGATAATTCACACACGAATAAAAATTCCTTTCTTCATATTGATTTTGAAAATTCTTCAAAGTAGCCAACTCGTAGCGATAAATTGAGAATGATTGTGAGTGAAATATGTGTGTAGTCTATTCAAAAATGAATAAATAAATAAATAAAATAGTTTAATGTATTCGAGAAGGAATAATGTTTGTAAGTTAAACGATAAATTTTACAACAGAAAAATGGAAAACGGAGAAATAGTTCTATGTACGTGACTACTACAGTCCATAAGTACAAATTTTGTTTTTGCTTCTGTTGCAAGATATTTGAATTAATCGATATTAGTAGCTTCGTAAAATGCTATAACTAGAAAAATGTATCCTGCATAAGCATTAGAATTCTAGAACACGTTTGAAATACTTTTATAAATGGAAAGAGCTTGAAAAAATTTAAAACTAAAGCAATTGCTTCTCAAACACAAAAGACATAATAAAAAAATAAAAAAAAAGGGCAAATGAAATAGGAAGACAGATTTCATGATTTCTTGGCAGTTAGATTTAGACTTACGATTCTCTTCTGATGTGGTGTATCAAAACGACAACGAAATCTCTTTAAAATTATGGGAAGTTCAACCCAGTTATGAAATTTCATGCAGAAAGTGTATTATGGTGGTCTAAAGATAACAATAGCAATTTCCTTTATCTAAGAAAAGATAGTCAAATTATAATGCTACAAATTATTGGCAGCAGTATAAGATGCATTTTACAATCTTTTCGGAAAATTAAGTATTTTGCTATTTTGAATTGTACCTTCGATATTAGTAAAACTGAAGAGATGAGTTCATGCATCTTTCCCTCTGCGGTGAGGAAGTGGTAGAAATCAATTTTATTAAAGTTGATGTGTGAGACAGCAATGGAAAGGCAGAACAGTCCCCTTGATGGCTGATGGGGATTTCACAAAGGCGTAAATATGAAAGAGAAGAAAAATGGACAGCGAAATATCTTTAAAATAAATTCTCATACGCTCATAGCTTGAGCTGCCGTTTTTTGAGCAGCTCATATCTTGAATTTAATAATTAACAATGCAGTAAAAATGTAAGCAGATATAGTAATTTTCAATTCAAGAACTATACAACCTATTTTGTTCTCCTAAGCGATTGGCAGTTCATTTGATAAGCATTTCCTGTTTAACGTAAAATTCACGTGAAACATTAGATGATAACATCGAGTGCTTCAGACGAGTTTTATGATTATTAGCAAAAATGAAGGCATTTGACCTTTAAGCTATCAACTGGAATAAATCTATGCATTCTTTGGAATATCTGAGGTGAATACTTTTCAAAAGAAGTGAAACATGAAGCACGAAGTCTGTTCCAAAATCAAGGATGTATAAATTTATTTCTTCTTTAATACTTTAGCACAATTTGCTTATCAGAACCAATCCAGTCAGCAAATATCCGCAAGGAAAGGGTCTGAGTATTACACCAGCCTTAAAGGCAATCAGTAACTCGAAAATAAATATTGCAAAATATAGAAGTGTCATCAATTACATAAGTATTGTTTAGAAAGCCAATGAACTAAGTGAAGGGCAAAGCGTGGTTTAAAACTATTGAAGAAGTCCGACAAAGGAAACAGAAAAATCTCTTCGATTATGAACATGCTGATGAGTCCGCTCAATCTCCAGAAGGAGAGCTTGAGCCATATGTCTTTTTTAGAATTTTGAATATTACTTGGGCATTATTAAATGAAAGATTTGGTGCAATGAAAAATCAGTGTGATAATTTTAGTTTCCTAGACAATTTAATAGAAATTGATAATGAAAATTTGAAAATAAATTGCAGTAAATTAGAAAAAATGTTACAATAGGGTGACAATAAAAATGCTGATCCAGAACTTTATGTCGAAATAGTAGCTTCGAAAGATATTTTTACTGCCGATGTGAATGACCAATTCGATATTCTGAACTCAATGGCGTCAAATAATTTGTGATTCTCTAAATTGATAATTTTAAGAATACTACTTAGCATTTCTATTAGTGTTATTAGCGAAAAATCACTCTCCAAATTAAAATTAATCAAGTCACATATTTACGTTTAAATATATAACAGAAAAGATTCCGATTGAAAATGAAATCATAGAAAAATTTGTAAATATGAAATGCAGTAAAATAAATTAAAAAAATTAAAAATTTTTTTAACAAAGATATTTTTTCAAAACTTTCTTCTGCTATACAAAATTTTTAAAGAAAGGGCGGAAGGGGGTGACTCCAGATATATTGTTGACAGGCACCGGATAAACTTGCATCGGCACTGACTAATAGTAGATAAAACTGGGTTATTTTCTCATTTCTTTCAAAATATTTTGGAAAGCTTTAGAAAAGAGAAAGAAACTTTTCAGTTCATATGATATCAAATATTTTATGGTTGCTTGGCCATTAGTTCTATTATTGAACTGAATTTTTCGAAAGTAAATATGTTTTGGATCACAGAGAAATTAATCTGGTTTGGAAATCTGGAAAGCGATACTAAAATTATGTGTGTAATTTTTGTTGTCTTGAAAAAATTGTTTAAAAAATAAAATAAAAAATTGCTAAATATATACTACATATTTAAACTCACCTTTCGTATATTTGAATCTTTACCTAATATACTTTGTTATTAAGGCTCACAGTCCATTATATTGTAAGTAATAAAATAACTATCTTTTACCATAAATGTTAATATTTTGTATTCTTACATATAATCCCCTCAGTTTTAGTTATTCTTTAACCAGAATGAAAGGCAAAATTTTAGAATTTTATTTGATCGTTTTGTTATTTACTGCTTTATTGAAATAATTGAAAATCTGAGTTTAAAATTGTGCTTATCTATAATTTTGTTCCAAATTATTTCGACTCTTGTTTTATGGAAATTTCATATTAAAATTTTTTTTTTTTTTTTTTTTTTTTTGCAAACAAAAAGTTCTTATAATTAAATTTTTGCACATAAATCTAATAAAAATATTAAGAATAAAACACCTGTTAAAGTATTTTAATGAGCATGCAATGTTCTTACAATGAATAAGTTATTGACATATTTTGATATATAAACATAGATTGAATTTAACTAATAGATTGTTCAGTAGCTTGAAATCACAATTTTTATATTTGTAAGATTTAGGCATCACAATAAACTGTTCCATCCATTCGCAGTGTCAGATGATGATGCATCCTCTTATCTGTGGCCAGAGGCACTGTGTCTGGTGTAACAGTATCATGGGTGACAAATGTATAACTTTGATAAATTGCTCCGGATGCAGTATACATTATCGATGAAGGCCCACTTTGTTCTACGAAACTGTCATCTTGTCGGCAATCATTATACCTATTGGAAAGATGAAAAGCAAGAGGTTATACATACCACAGTAGAGCAGAGTCTGTAGGATCTTGAATCTGGTTGGGTGATATTTTGAAATTGGTTCTATAGTAAATTAGAAGAGAACAAGTTAATTAAAACTTATGAGTTTTTACATATCATAAAAATTTAATTTAATAAATTAATCATACCAAACATCAAAATGGTGTGGAAGAGCTAGAAAATACTGTAACATTAAAACCTGCACTATCAATACTAGAAATTTTATATGGTTTCACTGATTGTAAATGTTAAAATTCAAGCAAATTTCTTTTTGTTGATTTAGAAACAGAAGAATATCTGATAGAAATGTTCCATGAATATGAACAAATTCTCCTCGCTCAAACATAAAAATGCATGTAAATATACCGTATCAAATGATATGACCTCCTCATAAAATTCAAATATTAAACTTCTTCAAATGGGATGTTTGTCAATAATGAAGAACTCTTTTTTCTTACTAAAATATCTAAATGAATAAATAAATGAATGAGATTACTATTTATAGTCTAATTTTAGTCTAATTTCAATAGTTTTTTTACTGAAATGTATTTTGTTACTTAATAATATGATTATAACTAGCACACCATATGAGAAGGAAACGAGAGAATTTTAAGTTCAAAGACCCTGCCTTAAGTAAATAAAGGGATCTGTTATAGCAGTACGCACGCTTTTAATTGAATGAATAGTTCAACGTATATATATATATATATATATATATATATATATATATATATATATATATATATATATATATATATATATATATATATATATATATATATATATATATATATATATATATAATTCATACGAAGTGCTGAATCTTAAATATAAGCAGATAATAAGTCTAGTAGTATGAAGAGAAGATTGTGCGCATTTGACTTCAGAGTGAACACAAAAAAACAAAATAGCCGTGCATGCCGATATCTTGAATATTAGCATATCTGTCAAAAATTTGTGGGAAAATAATCAATGAACTTTCTTCAGAAAAAACACACCAAAATAATGCAATTAATAATCATTACAATATGCCGCCAAAAGAGATAGTGAATGAAATTCTATTTTACATTATACTGTTTTTTTTTCTGTTCATTTATTTTTTCCTTGGAAAACCAACATTTTAAGTACAAGAAAGCAATATTTTTGGCAAAATATTTCTCCATAATTGTATTTATTTTTTACGAATCGTGGAGTGGTATCTAAAGTTTTTATTTTTTCAGAATTTAAAAGATGAAAATTTAAAATGTTTGAGAAAAAACAACCAGTATGAAAACTGTTGCTTGTATTGTTTTTATATAGTATTTTCACTTACATTTTAAAATTACTTATCTGCCAACTGTAATGCAAGATCACTAGTTTTTCATTTTTACTGACAGCTTGGAATTTACTGGTTCAGTCTTTAAAAAATAATCTTGAATTACCATGTATCCTGTAAAGGTCTTCAACTAATGTCTTTTTTAAGTATTATGCAGTGGTTCTACATTTAAATGTGAAACAATTTTAAGAACATTTGTCTAAAGTTCAAGCGTGTTTCAAATTAAAATTTAAGACAATTTAACAAAATTATCTTGCTCTCTTTTGTCTTAAAAGAACCCTTTTTGATGTGATTCTTTATATTTAAAAAATTTCAATGATTTGTTAAGCATATGATATAAAATTTTCTGGAAAAGAGAATTTTAAAATTTAAACTGTGCCTTAAATATAACAAATTCAAATATGCAGGAGATCTCAGAAATTTTGGAAAAAAAGCTTGATTCCAGTCTTTAAGAAACTTAGAGCAGGTGATAAGGCTTTGTCAAAGGAGCGTGCTGTTATAATAGGAGTGGGAGGGAGAATAACGTATATTATATATGAGTGAATGGAATTCTGTTTCTCTTGTTGCGATCGGTTGTCATGGGCAAATTGTCGTAAACATCCTATTTGGTTGATTACAGGGAGGTTTTGTAAAGTTGATTTTGCTCTGGATTACTTACACTCATTGCACATTTTGAAATTCAGAAGGCTTTGAATAATTACTCAGTGGAGGAAAAGCCACGATAACACCAAAATTGAAAGAAAAATTTTAAAAAATAAAATAAAATATTCCGATTATTTTTAGAGCATAAGAGTAAAGAACTTTTTTTTATTTTCAAGGAGAATGCAGCTGTGATGAAAAATGCAACATTAAGAGAATGATACAAAGCGAAGCTGTTAATATTTTTCAATAGAAGGTCATCTTTGGAACACGTTTAGGGAATTGAAGCTATATATATAAGTATTGTAAAAAATTGTCTTTTCATCACAACTAATAAAAAAGCTGAAAAGAATATTCCTGTTAGTTACATGATAGCAGAAAATTTTTTTACAGTGATAAACCTTTGCTTATGTGAGATGTTGAAATAATTTATTCAAAGAATAGAAATCATGTGGTTTGTCAGTTGCAAGTTCAAGCCTAGTTGGATAATAACTTGTCTGGTGTAAAGTTGCGAAATGGGTAGAAAAAAATACAAACAATATATTTAATAAATTCAAACTTTTATTTAGAAAAAACAAAGTTTTTTTTCTGTCGTAATGGATGAATCAACAGATGCAACAGATACTGCACAAGTAAAGTAGTTTTTTTTTTTCTGCTTTCGACAGGAATTTCAAATTGTAAAGGAATTAGCCGATCTACTGCACTAAAGGTACAACAGGAAGAACATATTTGTATTAGAGTCGGACACAAACTTTGCACTATTGCAACATTATATTTGCTATAACTACAAATTGTGCTTAATCTGGTTGGAGAGAAAATGGGAATGACCACATTATTGAGATCTGTGATATAAAAATAAGGGGAAATAAAACAACGATGACATTTTCTATTGTATATCGCCCAAGAAAATTTGTGCATTAAGTTTTCAAGCAATGAAAATGTGGTGATTTACGTTGTAAAAGTGGTTAATATTTCATCTGCTCCATAGGACTCAATCAGAGAACTTTAATTCTTAAATGATTTGGAAGCTGAACATTGTAATGTTATTTACTATCCAGAAATGGAAAGTGTTAGTATTAATACACACACAAAGTATGAAGGAAAATCTAATAACAAGTTAAATAATAACTAGTTGAGAGATTACATTTTTTGTCGATATTTTAAATTTTAATGATTTGAACTTACCGTATATAGGCAAAAAATCTACTAGTTCATAATCTTTATAGCTTTGAGAAAGTCTTTGATATAAAAATAGGGGAATGTAAATAAGAATTATATTCACACTCCAAAATTTATAGTCATGTGAAGAAGTCTATAACATGCAATTCAAATGATTATGTACAATACGTTAGAAATTTAAAAGAATTCTTAGACATGTTTCGCTAGTTTAGTGAAAAAAAAACTTTTTATGTGAATATTCTTGCTATTTTTAGCAGACACTGGAAGTATTCTGACTGAATTTGAAACAAAATTTAGTATTATTGTGGTTCCGCGGCAAAATGAAAGTTTCTTATAAATTTTATACCACTATGTAGATTTATCCTACATTGTACATTAATAATGAAGTACGTGACCAGAGAGAAATATCAAGGAATTTATAAGCACGCATTGTGTGTGTTCATGTCTTTTATTTTTGGCAATGCTTAAATTTGTAAATAGAATGTTTCAGTAAAATGAAGAACATAAATTCAAAAACAAAAACGTAACTGATAGACCGATAGTTGGAGGATTTTTTTATTGCTTGTCACTCAACAGTCATTTTTCGCATTCGAGGGCTAACTAGACCGGTACCTAAGGCTTAAAGTGGAGTCCAAACCACTACAAACAACCATGATGAAGTTGGAGGAAACTACGAATTGCATAGACACCAATTAATCGAATGGTGAAGACTTAATCAAGAATAAATAATGTCAAATTTCACGTTGTGAGTATAAATTAACTACCATCTTCAATAATAATCCAGCAACGTTTTTATAAATGTTTCACGTAACTCGGTACAGTATCCTTTATGTTTTTCTAATGAAAAGAAAATTACAAAATATTGTAATTAGGCTTCTGTTTAATTTTTGGGAATTTATATATCTGCTCAAAAGGATCTAAGTTTGCTCACTACATAATTTTCAATCAGGATTTGGATGTTTCTTGTTATGTCTCAAAATATGTGCAAGAGGATCAATAAGTGAAACAAATGCTTCTAAAATGTTTAGTTTAAAAATAATACACGCAGTCAGGTCTAGATTTTGCTTCCTTTTTGATAGAACTTAATATAGCAATCAACGTTTCCAATAATGTTAATTCGCTTTTTAGGTGCTAAGCTGCCAGAAGAATGATTAGTTCTCTGGCCATCGATTCAACAGCTTATCAGTTCAATTCCTATCACGGTCTCTTATATGATTTCAGTGGTTTAAAATACATTTTAAACTATTAATCACAGTCTAATTAGGACTTGTGTACAAACAAATGATCATTGCGCATCAAACAAACCGCTTTTTTAGAAAACTGTATCCTAAAAGTGAAATTGCGAAACTTTTCTGATATGCTCGATCTAAGACTTCAGTGTCTATTAAAGAACCAGCTTCAGAAAAAAACAAATGTTAAACTATTGAAAAACATTTTATGCTGCTTATAATAGGAATAAAGAGACTGATTCAAAATTGCATTCTATTATAAGTTTTTTATAGCACCCAGAGATCGACTCAGAATTGTTAATTGTCACTCACAAATTTAACAGAAAATATAAGTGCTTTATTTTTCTTAGAGAAATTTGAAAAATAGGAAATCTCTTTTAATCATTGTATTGCATTCAGTGGTAATAAAGCTCCAATTATAGAAGAAAAGGAAAAACTATTTAAGGACAATGTAAGAAAATTTAGTAAATATCAGTCACTCTTGCTTTTGAAGATGCGGCAAGCAAATTTACTGATTAAAGTTGATGAGATCCTAATTGCCATCTGCTATTATTGAAATCGTAATTCTTAAAAAAAGGAACACCAAAAAATATTAAGAGTCATGTGACAAGAATACTCAAAAGATCCTTAAGCATATGTGCATGCGATGGCTTTCCCTATAAAAAAGACTTCGAAGATTTCACTGATAAATGGATCTTGTGAAATATTTCCATGATTTATTCAAAGTAGAAAAAAAGTACTTATTTAAAAAAATCACTACTCCAATTCACTGCTGAAAAGTTTTGAATGTGTAGTTTTATGCTTTGAGTAATTTCATTTTCTGCAATTCAACAAATCATTCAGCATTCCAAGAATGAAAACTAAAAATTCTATCCCCGATGTGGATGTGCAATGCATAAAATAAGTTTGAAACAAAAAAGAGGAGAAATCGAGTCAGAGAAAAAATAAGAGAAAGCAAATATTTTGATAGAAAATATTTATTTATAAACGATTTTCACTAATCTTCAAAACATATAACTAACACTTTTCTGTGGTTTCACAGAATTGGTTCCATTTTATCCAAAGAAAAATTCCATTCTTCAAAAACCTGCGCTATGTTTGCTTAATTTTTTGCAGTGAATTATTTCTATAGTTCAAACATTAATGTTTTTTACTTGTTTCATTGAATTTTACAAGTATACAACGTACTCCTCTCATCTGTGCTGGTGAATATAACCCGAAAATCCACTCGGCAGATTCCTAATGTATAAGGCATTTTCTCGAAAATTACATTAACGTAGTAGTCGACAATTGCACCTGTGCTTAAAAGCATTAATCTATAACTATAAAGCAATTTCACAACAAGAGTTATTTAAAATTTTGAAAGTAAGTGTAGTTTGTAAATTATTTCCTTTCAAAATTTTAAAACTAAGTAACAAAAGAGAATAATGATGTTATTAATCATAAATAATTCAAACTCTAATTTATTTATTGCACTTGATTGTTCCACATTATAAAAGAGTTAAAATTTTAAAATATTTTAAGTATTTGTGGATTGATATGATGCATATTGCACTGAATAATTAAAAGTACATATATTTAAATATTTTCTTGATGCAAGATTATAAAATTATTTGAAGGTTATTTTTCTCCTAGAAAAAGTTAAAATAATTTATCGCAATCTGGTAAGTCAGAAATATTTGCTAAATAAAATTATTTCTGACTTATACAGGGAAATACCGACATTTTCACCATGGTGAATGTTGAACGTGTCTGAGGTTTATATTTTCTTCTTCGCATTTCGGCCGTGATAAAACGTCACAAGGGTGAAGTAACTTTTTCGCCTCTCTTTCTGAGAGGAGTGATCAAGAACTTAAGACAATGAATGCGAAAATAAAATAATAGAAATTAAAACTAATTCTAAATGAGAAAATAAAATAATAGAAATTAAAAACGTATTTAACTATACAGCACATTCTAAATGAGAAAACAAAATGATAAAAATAAAAAAAAACTTACTTAATTATGTGATTTAAATTTTATTTATTGCAATAGCTTAAACTATTATGACGCTTTGAATTTCACAAGAATCCCTTTCTTTTAAATTCACATTTATTTGTAGAACACTTCCTTTTGCAATAATAGCGTGCAAAGTCTTGCCCCCCGTTTCTCGAATTAGGTACAGCTGCTTCTCTCAGCGAAATTTTTTAGAAAAATCTATAGAAAGTAACTTTTCTTTACAAATCACAGACTAATTACTTGTTTAAAGCTGCTTGAGGGTACCATTTTTATTTTTTCCAGCTGATAAAAGTCGCTGTCTTTTATTCCAACAACTGATAACACATTTCGGGTATCTGTAAAACTACGGTGGGACTTGTACGGACATCAGGGATTTGTATTTGTACGTTATTACCAATTTAAGCAAAAGGAAATTGTGATGTTTGTAGCTTTCTTGTTGCTAAAGTCTTAATTTAACTCGTATTTTTCAGAGAGAATTGGAAATGAAGGCATGGTAGATTGCAGGTCCTCTTCAATATTTTTCTTTGGAATATGACTTTCACTCCATTTTTTTTTTCAATATATTGGTTTGCAAAATATTGATGTAATTTTCAGTATGTATAAATCGTTTCTTCAAGCTGTTCTTCGGTTTCAAAAGTATTGGCAATGTCTTCGAGTTTTTTTTTTTTTTTTTTTTTTTTTTTAGATTTCAATACTTGCGATTTGTTCGCTAGGAAAAATAAGATGAGGCTATGCCTTTTTTTGCTTTAACGCCAAATATGACTTCATAAGAACTTTGGTACATTCCTTCTTGGTATATAGTGTTCTTAGCAAAGTGAACAGAAGGTAAACTAGCTGATCATTTATTGGTATCGCTTTCCTTCATCCATGCAGTTAGCACATTCTGTATGTCCTGACTGGCTCTTTCATCTGAGCCATTTGTTTGACTGTGAAGAAACTTTCCATGAACTACATATCTTAACATATTTCCACATAGTGCCTATTTCGGACATGACTTGATTACAATATTGCTGGAGCATCAGATGTTAAAATATTGAAAGAACGTGAAACGCTTCTTCTTAAGCTCTTTTAGTTTTCAAATGTCATAGCTAGACAAACTTAGTTAAATGATCTTGATACATAATTATGAACTTATGTTCCCCATCTTTGTTTGACTGCAGATCTATGAGATCAACCTGACATCTTGAGTTTAACTCAGAACTGACCATTGGTTTCACAATACCTTTCTTGAGTCCACTGTGTTTTATTTGACATTGTTTTCATAAATTTAAATACAACATTTCAACTTTATATATAATATTTTTGCATTTAAA
The DNA here is from genome assembly GCA_030067965.1 of Latrodectus elegans. Taxonomy (NCBI): domain Eukaryota; kingdom Metazoa; phylum Arthropoda; class Arachnida; order Araneae; family Theridiidae; genus Latrodectus; species Latrodectus elegans. The sequence goes on from CM057809.1 coordinate 10,715,814, forward strand.
TTTCAACTTTTTGAGCATACGTGTCCTTCCTCCTTGGCCGATTCTGGTGTGTATTTCATATAGTATACTGAACAATACTTCATTGGTAACATAATATTGTACATTCGTTACTCTTAGTTTTAATGTGTTAGAATTAACTCTTCTATTCATTAATTTTTTAAACGTCAAAACGTTTTAATCGTCTTAATCCAAAGATTGTGTTGCACTTAGTTTTAGAAGAAACCACTTCAGAAAGTATTTTAGCGTACTTTTCTTGAAAAAAAAAAATATTTTCTCACTTACTCGCCATTAATTTTCCTTTTTCAAAAAAAAAAAATAAATAAATAAAAAAAAATAAATTAGGATATAGAGAAAAAAAACTAAGAAAACGTTGCTCGCACTATCAAACCTTATATAACACTAACAAAGGACAAACAAAGGATTTAGTGGCAGACAAGCAGTCGTCTCTTTCTTCATCTCGGGTTCTCTCTTCACGACCGCCACCTCAGTATATCTGAGATTGTCAACATAAACCAGAGAGTGTCCTAATGTACAAGAATGTAATGAAATATTCAATTTTTCACCGATGTATTTGGTATGAGTTGATATTCTCCAATTTCGATCTTTCACAGTAACATACACACACACACACATTTATATATATATATATATATCCATCCCAATTTATTCCACCATAGTGAAAGAAAGGGGTGGTGATGCAAACAAAAAAGAAAATGAAAGAAAAACTAAAAAGAAGATTAAAAATAAAAAAACTCGCAATTCATAAACTGGCCATAACAAAAGTGATATCACATGTACCCGGCCGATTCGAAGTTCCAACGTCAGGAAAATATTTCTGATCAAGATTTCTTATATGAATCTGAGTCTACTGAAAGTTCGTAAATTAGTAGGTGAGACATTCTGTTATACTAAATTTATATCACGCTTTATTAATTTCGCTTGATTTGAATTTGAAAAGACGACAGTGTATTCTTGTATTCTACTTTGTCATCAATGTAACAGAGTCAGTCTGTCTCTATGAAGTATTGAGAAAAAAAAAAAAAAAAAAAAAACGGAAGAAACGGTCGCCATTTTAAAATTTCATGTTGCTCTAAACATAATCGCACTGCATGAGCAGATACTGAACGTGTCGCAAACAAGCTCATTTTCTATCTAATGTTCTGTGATGTGCAAAGTCTTGCAAAGACGACCTTACAACATACCTATTCTCAGAGGCGTTATTCATGGGAGGGCATTGAGAGCCTGCATATCGCTTAGAGTAAATCTCAACAATCTATTTATTTCATTTTTTACATAACACTACTATTACACATTTTTTCCTGGATTTCAATCAAGGGGAGTGGCAATATCACGGAGCTATAACCATAGACAATTATCCTGTCTTTATCGAATTCCAACAATTTTCGGAAAACATTTCTTCTTATTCGAGGCATAATATAATATTCAAAGAAGCTATCGAACTTACAATGCAATTACTGAACTTACAAAGCAATTATATGAATGAGATTACCTCTAACAACTTTTCTTTTATGCAGTTCTTCAGATGTCGTTTATCCGTCTTGTGCAGCCATATGCGCTAAAACGCTAATCATTTGTACATTTCGATTTCTTTCTCCTTCCATGGGATTTTGATTTTCGTGAGACTGTTTCTTCGTGGTATTGCAATCTAAATGATCAGCAGTGTATATGAATGGAACCTTTTCCTCTCCTTGTCTTATGGTTTTGCTAATTAAAACGTGCTACGAGAATAAAATCAATGAAATGAATTACTTAATCGTTAGAGAACCCAGAAATTTATTTTCTCTATTTATTTTTGCTTTCAAAAATTAATCGGAGATTTAGCTTAAAGTCTACTTTTTCATATTTATATTCCAAGCAAGAGTTTTAACTAGCAAAATTATTTGACTGCCTTGTGACCCAGCAAGAAGTCACGGATTTTAGACTGATGCATTGCTTACCTTATTTTTAAAAGGAAAAGATATATTTGTTAATTTTTTATAAACTCCATAACAGACAATTGTAATCACACTGTAAATAATAACTAGACTTGGAATAATTCCAATGTACATTGATACTTTTTGTAATGAATGATTCAATGGAATATAATCAAGCATCCCTCATATTCAGTAATAATCATTTACTTGTTAGAGCCACAGTAAACATTTAAAACATTTTGCTTTGAAATTAGAACTAAAAAAAAAAAAAAAATGGTATGAGAAATTAGACAAAACACATTAAGTAGTTTGTTAGTCTTACCCATGATATTGATGCTGAATGGAGGACTGATCTTGACTCACAATCACATACTGAAAAAAAAAAAAATATTTTAGCCTTCCTTACAGATACAGCATTGCAATGAATTTAATTCATTTTTAAGAATTAAATTTTCTTTCTGTAAAACTGACATAGAATTTTCTTTTTAACTTTTCTTAGAAAATAATCTTTATTTTTCATTTTACACCTAGCAAAATATAACTTTCTGAGAAATCTCCCATATCCTTTTACAAAGACTTTATAAACTATATTACATAGAATAAACTGAAAATAAGAAATTGTTTCCTACAGATTTTCAAGCTTAACATAAGATATTAAATACTTGAATAATAATTCCTAGTAAATGCAGAAAGTTCATAATAAACGAAAGCTTATTCTCAGTATTTAAAGGGATTGGAAACGCACTCTAAGCATTTGAATTAATTTAATTTAATTAATCTTTTTAATGGAACTTATGAAAGCATGCGTGTTATCTGTATAAGTTTTGATTTATATTTGTAAGGGAAAATAGATATTAAAACTGAATTTTTACATTTTGTTTCATATGTAACAGAGAATGGGTTTTCTATGAAGTATATTTGAAATTGTATCATCAGAAAATTAAATAATAAGATAATGATTGTTTAATGTATTTAAACTAGATAAAAATTTAATTACCGATAAAAATTAATTAAAACTGATAAAATTTAATTAAATCTCATAAAAATTGAATAATATTAGATCTCTAAGCATTATATAGCAATATTACTTTTATAGTCTTCCCTTAAATCATTCGCGCATCATGATCACTCCATCATTATTATGATTGATATATTCGTAAAGATTATAATATTACATTACACTAAACATCATAAAAAACATAAAATTTAAATTTTATTGACATAAACAAATAATTAAGGGATAATAAGCCTCGGAAAATATTTTTCCACCCGTACTTTGTCCTAAAAATAGAAACTCTTCGACAGTGAGATTACATCAAATGGATTTTATTAGGTAACTTTTAAATTTAGCTTTTCATTAGAGTAACTGGTGATTTTTACAACTCTGAAATGAAATTATCATGAAATCTCTTTTTTCCATGGCTGATTGTAAAAATTCAAGCAATAATGGTTCTTAAAAGGAATTTAAAATTGCCTTTGAGTTATTTCTTTCTGATTATATTACTTAATTGACTGTAAGAATGAAAATGTGAACCGAGGTAGACTTATATATAGATACTTGTTCCACTTTATTTTTCAAGAGTTGTTGGAAAAATCACTATCAGAATTAATTAGAAGACTGAAATACTGATTTCCCCTAAGGCCTGTAGTAAGGGCATGTGGGTTCTATTATATTGCTAAATATGTAATCAAATTCTATCCTACTGTCAGTTCAAATTTTGATTTGGAAACAAGACGAAAATCGTTGGAGATCATAGATTGCAATTGTGTATGTGATCAGATTTAATTTATGCAATGATAGACATAAATTGATGTTATGCACCAGGAAATATATGTACATTATTCTTGAGAATATGTGATACATTGTAAGTTTTAGTTCACTTTCTCAATTCTTCTTTATTTCCTTAAATTTTCTTGTCTCAACATATGAAGATTTATTGTATTAATACAATAAAGTTTATTGCTTCAAATACACTTTCCTTAAATGTTTTTCTTTTTTTTTTTTTTATATACAGCTTTACATATTTGAGAAAATTTTATTGCTCAAGGCATAAACTTTAGGGCTTCAAAAAGTGTGCATTGAAAGTGGCATTTATTGGAAATGAATCGTGCTGAAATTAAAAATCTCGTGAAGATCTTTTCTCCTGGAGGCTCTTTTTTGAAATAATGTGATCATGAGATAGAAGCAAAAAGGATAATCATTGAAAATACCACTGAAATTTGATAAATTTATTGAGTTTTCAGTCAAAGAAAAGAAAATTACTTTACATTATTCAAAAATTTAAATAGCATTTATTTGCATCTTTTTCCATGAAATGAAGTCAGTTCTATACCGTTAATAAGAGAGCAACTAGTATTTGACAAGTTTTTTTTTTATATGAAATTCAAACAAAATAAATAAATTAATATGAAAAAATGTTCATGTGCTTAACGGTTATAAAAACTACAAAATTAATTAACAATTATTAATTAATAAAATAATCTTCCTTTAGGTTAAAATTATTATAAAATTCAAAAAAATTAAAAAAAAAATTTCTTTCGAAAGCAAAAATTTAAGAATGTATATTACATATTTTTTCAAAAGCCAAATGTATACAGTAAACTCTCGCAACAACGATATCCGATACAACAATAACTCCCTCTACTACAATAATTTTTTGTGGTCCCCGTGATTTTGCATATAAGCTAATGTTAATCTCCCCTCAATATTGCGATATTCTCTAGAAAAATAAACCTCTGTAAAACGATATTTTCAATCTAAATTTCAGTTAATCGTGTCCAACGTCGGGCATCTTGCAAATAGTCGCAATCGGAATCTTCTTCATCAGATGTAATGTCATATTCCAACGTTTCTGATCCTGCGACAAATGAAAACATTGGTACTGCTGTTTTAAAATGGTTTCAAGAGATGAGAGCAATAAATGGACCTTTATTATGTGCAAAAGCACGGAAATTTGCCGCAATGCTAAGGAACGAAACTTTCAAAGCTAGCAATGGTTGGTTAATGTGTTTTCGAGATCGTCATGGAATAATTTTTCAAGAAGTTCACGGAGAGAAAAAGTCAGCCCCGATAAACGACGCAAATGAATGGCGGCAAAACAAAATGAAAGAAATCTTAGAAAAGTATGCTCCAGAAGACATTTATAATGCAGATAAAGCTGGGCTGCTTTTCCAACTCCTACCCGATCGAACATTGGCATTCAAGTGTGAAAAGTGTTATGGTGGGAAGAAATCAAAGCAGAGACTGACTATTCTTCTGTGTACAAATAGCACAGGAACGCATAGAATACAACCTCTCTTCATTGGTAAATCATTGAAGCCAAGGTGCTTTAAGAATATGAAAAGTTTTCCCATGGAGTAATAAGAAAGCAAATAAGAAGGCTTGGATGACGTCTAAATTTTTTTTCGAATGGTTACAGAAGTTAGACAATGAAATGAAGAACAGAAAGAAAAAAATCGTTTTTTGATGGATAACTGCGGTGTTTACACGTCATTTCCAAAGCTACAAAATAGCAAAATCGCTTTTTTCCCTGCCAATTGCACTTCAATTTTACAGCCTCTTGATATGGGCATAATTAAGTGCTTCAAAGGATATTACAGAAAATGGTTGGTGGACTCCATACTTGTAAACTTTGAAAATAAAATAGAAGACCCTTTCAAAGCTGTAAATGTCAAGGAAGCGTGTAACAATATTGCTGGAAGTTGGTGGGAAGTAACAGAAAAAACCATTCAGAATTGCTGGAAAAAGGCCGGTCTTTGTGTTTTGGAAGATAAGAAATCTGATAATGATGAAAATTTTATAGACAATGATCTCTCAGATGATCAAGATTGTGTTTTGCACATAAAAAAATCCGGATCTCAACTTGAGGAAACAAGCGATAAAAAGTTTGGAATTAGTATAGAAGACTTTAACAGCAGATGATGATCTTATGGTTTTCGCAGGAGTTACTGATGAAGTTACTCTCTCTGAAATTACTGATGAGATAGGAAACAATGAGGAAGCTGATGATGATGATGATAATACAGGTCCATCGCAGTCCTTTTTATCATCCCAGGAAGCTCTTCAATCTGTGAATTCTCTACGGACATTTTTTTCAAGCCTTCCGTCGACAAATGAAGAACATTTTCAAGCACTAGACTCAATACATACAGTATTGGTGAACTGAACAGTTAAAAAAATGAGTAAACAAACAAAAATATTGGATTATTTTCAATAAAAGTGTTTTCAGGTATGTGAATATTTCTGTGCTTATTTTCTGAATTTATTCTCATTTATTTATTTTTTAGTATTTAAACCAACTATTATTAGTATTTTACAAATTAATTTCTTCTAAATATAGACTTAAAAGTAGTATGTTATGCACCTTAAACTAAAAATAATAAAAAAATCTCTTATTCGCTCAAAATCGCTCAAAATATGTGGGCCCTCGATATAACAATATGCCTCTCCACAACAATATATTTATTTGGTTTCTAAAATATTGTTGTAACAAGGTTTCACTGTATATGTATTATCTTAATGGAAATTATTTATCAATATAAATATATTGCACCAAAAGTATAATAAAAAGTCATTAAAATGAGCAAATGCAATTTTTTTAAGAAGTGTAGTTTTCAAACATAACAGTATAATGAATATTTATTTTTTTCATTACGAAAAAAAAATCTTATTATTTTATCAATATATGACACGTATACGACATATGTGAATAAATGAAAAATCAAACATTCTATAGGTAATACATGTAGCGTATTGCCGCATTAATCAATCAATAGGTTTAATCCTAGCAACATCAAATCTTAAAATTTTGAATTAAGGTTCAAAAACAATGTTTAAATCTGATCTGACCCATTCCTCTTTACGCGAGGCTCAATCAATATTTTCTTGTTTTCAACGTGGTAATTTTTTATAAGGTCATCAAAGAGTAAATGAGATTCCATAGCTCTTCAAATTATGAATAGCCCAATCAGGAGTAGATAGCTACCTTTCCAAGTGTGGACCGTAGGCAGATAAAAAAAATATATGTACGTTCATTCAGTGCCAATAGCAAATTACAGTTACTACATTGAACACTTATACACTCTGAATTGGGAAAGAATTCAGTGTGATGTAGTGGCTCGTGATCTGCCCTTGATTTTTAAAATTTAACCGCTGCTTCCAAGAAATGCGTTTTTTGCAGGATTTTGCAGAATAGGTTGCTATCTTTAACAAACGGGTGCATCATAGCTACACAAAAATCCCTGGTCCAAGGACTCTCTCTTTAATAGTATTACTACACCAATAATAACAGTGCCTGTCAATTACAGATGTCTGGTGATCATTCATCATTTCATAAGTATCCTTGATGAAATATTAAGGACGTAACCCACGCATCATTTTCTTCTGAACAATACTAGTGAGATGAATAATTTGTCACACGCGTGTTTGGGTAAAATTTGAGCGCAATGCTTATTTATTATATAGACAGTTATGGTAATTGATGTCACATAGAGGCATGAATGAGCAGAATCGTTACGCATGGGGGATGTGAAATCTCTGAGAATGTATGACTAAACTGCTGTAATTTTTCTCTATAAACAGATAATTGAGGTTTTCTTTTACTTTCATTAACAAGTCTTTATTTCCTGAAATGCGTCGCTGAGTAAAATAGTCACTGGATAAAAAATGATTTTTAGATTTGTATCGCACTACTTGGTATTAACATTATTTTTTCGCGAAGTAGCAAAAAAGGTATGCTAGCTGTGGTAACCTTAACGTAAATTTGTTACATTGCACTCTCGGTGATAACACTGCTTTAAGATATTTTCAGCGAAAATTGAATGAGAGAGAGAGATAAGTCAAAATTAAGGAATTAAATTATCTCACGTGGTGGGGTGTCTAATTTAAAATGGATTTTACGAATATTTACCCAAGTATATAATGTGTCCCGTGATATTTTGTAGCACATGTAGGTGAAATCTGTTTTGACATTCTCTATCCAGACATGATGAGGTGTTTATTAATCATATATGAGTCACAGATGTGATCTGTCACAGTTGTTTTTTGTTATAAAGCAAAAGTTAGCACTTTTTGCTTTTTAAAACCATGAAAAGTGAACTTTCTTATTTATCGTCTTGTATTGACAATATTTTGATTTATTCTTTACTGATCGCGTCAGTGACTATAAATAATTTTCAGAAGTATACTTTATTTGTGAAAATTTATGCTATTTACAAAAATCCCAATTTTCAATACTTATATTTTAATTTTTTTATTAATTTTTAAAGTTTTGACAAAATTTTATATTTTTCTATGTTGCATTTTCAAAATATGTTTAGTTAAGTCTACTCCTTGAATTTAGTTTCTGAAAATATTTTTGTCTTGGATCGCGAATATTACTAACATAAAAGTAAGAAATAAAATTTATGAAAAGAACATAAATATTGCTGATATATTGGATGTGCTTTTATCAACGCATTAGATTTTCTAAATCGAAGCAATTTATAGATGCAGTTCAAATTGAAATAGATTCATAGACAATAGAAAGACATGAGCATAAAAACATTCAAATGCGAGCAGATATATTGAACACTTTATTGTAGGGCATAGGTAAATCAAAAAGATATCTCCAATATGTCTAAAATGGAGTTTCTGAGCTTAATGTTACACTTAAATGTCTTTATTTTAGTAACAGGATTAGGATATACCATATAGATAGTAGAATATTTGTATAGTTATTTATTGTTGATTTCCATTATGACACCAATAAATAATATTTGAATGTGTGATATCACATTCAAGTACACTTCTAGCACCTTAACTGCAACACAAAGAAAGACAAGTGATATCAAAACAAAAAAAATTTTATATAACATGTTGAACAAGTATCAAATGATTAAATTTATAAACTTCTATGAAGTCTGGTTCCTGCCAAAATTAGTAGCCAGAGTAGCCGCCATTGTTGATCACCGCTGCCACACCCCTTGGCATTGATTCAAAGAGACTTTCGATGTGTTTTTGGGGTGCAACAGACCAAGCAGCTTCCACACGTTGCTAAAGTTGATCTGGTGTGGCAGCTGGTGATGTAATCTAGGTCAATCGTTGAGCAACCATCAGCCACATGTTTTCAATCGGTGAAAGATCCGGAGAGTGAACTGGCCAAGGAAGCAATTCAATCTGGTGATTAATGAAGAACCCTTGGACAATGCGTACCAAGTGTGGTCGTGCGTTATCCTGTTCAAATATGGCTGTGGGGTAAGCTCTGAAGGTAAGGAAGGACAACTGGCTTAAACACCTCGCAGATATAGTGCTGGCCTTTTAAAGTACGGTAATGCGTACGAGTGGAGTGCGAGAGAGATATCCAATATCGGTGCAGGACCAATGTGGTGGTGCATAACGCAACTGTTTATCACGTGAAGTGTTGCACTAATGTGGATGCGATCGAATTAGTCGGTCCATCGTAACCCCCTGCATCCAACGATCACATATCGGCATTACAGTTTTTGGTTTCGTCCAATACAACTAGCGATTTCCCTGAAAGATAATGCACAATCTCGGTAGGCCAATATCCTTCCGCGATCGAACTCGGATACTTGAGCAAAAAATGATCACTGTTTTCTGCGAGGCATAATTGATTATTTTTTTGAAAAAAAAAAAAAAAAAAAAAAAAAAAAAAAACTGCCGAACTTAAAATCGTCGAAATTTCCAATGTGCCAAAATTTCCAACAGCGCTTTGAAGTGGCGCCACAAGTGCGCGTTATGTGTGTCTGCGCTGAAATTCTAATTACTTGCATATCTCATATCCACTTATGCATGCTGGATATTTCATGTTATTTGCATGCCTCGTTCAGGGTGTTGCATTTACGGTGACCAACAGTGTATTATTTACTGGCGTTAGTTTACCATGTGTCAAAACATATTTCATTATTTTAGAAAATATTCATCTGATGGTTGTAGGAAGGTCTTTTCAACATTAACGGAGACATAACTTTTAGCATTCCTTGAGAATTTATGATATATGGTGTTATGTATTGACAATGCAAGAGAAGACACTCCCAAGCATCCATTTAGACAGTAGTAAAATATAGTACTGTTTTTAGGAAATCTTATTGAATTTGGCTAACATTATTACAACCTTAAATTGTGTCGATCTTGAACCAGAATTATAAGTCTCGGCTTCAAATCCTGATTTGTCAGCTAAACTGGATTGGATTGAGAATGGCAAACAGATATTATAGTTTGATCCATTTTTATCAAGTAATAAAGCTGTTACATTACTGCACTCAAAAATTTGGGTAGACCATATTGAAATATGATTTCTTTTGACATTATTACTGTACATTATCTGACTGGAACCTAAGTGACAGCAAATATTTCAATCCATCTAATGCAGCTGCTTTCAACAATGAAACTTGTATGTTTTTCAGTTAGAACATTTAAGAATTTATTTGAAAAAAATACATGGGAAGAGTTTAAAAATGCTGAATGCACAGGTCTTCTAAAATGTCCAGCTGGTTTCTAATTTGATGTCTTGTGTGATTACAACCACCATAATTTTTAACGTAATAATTAAGGTATGAATGTATTCCAGAGAGATAATAAGAACAAACAATTAATGAAAATTGTGAATTTTAGATCATAATGCCTAACACGATCAGAATTCAATCGTATTCTTTTAAGTTTCTGGGCAACAACTACCGATTGAGCTTCTTAAGATCCTACTTATGGAGGGTTTCTAAGACATGACATGAATTTCCTGCTTCCAAGTTTTCACAAAACGATAAATTATTTTCTTTTTATTAAAGTCGGAATCATTCAGCTGTAAATTTCTGATGTCACTTATTCTTGGTGGCAAATCAACAATATCAGTATATCGGTCATACATTGATCTTATGCGCTTGTGCACAAATTTAGATAACATGTCAACTATTAAGTCAGCTTTTCCAGTAATATATTCTATCATTAAACTTTGAGACTCGATTTGTAGAGCTTGTCTTATCTAGAAAACCGGTAGATGAGTTGAGGTTTAGTAACTTTCTTAAAGACTTATGATTACACACTATTGCAACTAGAGATCCTTTCATGCAACCTTAAAATTTCCTTTAGCCCTAACAACGCTTCACACTTTGTAGTAAAGTAATTTCTTTTAGCTGGGTTTAACAGACAACTTGTATTTGGAGTTGGTTTTCATCTTACACTTGTTCTTGTATATATACATCCATGACGTAATTTCAGGCATTTGATCTGAGAGGAAAATATTTCGTTTCAACCATTTATCAAGGGTCTTGATTTAACTTGGGTGGGGATATCCATCTCTTTTTCAAACAATCTAAGGAAGTATGTTTCTCCTGCTCTTACTTCCAAGTGGAGATCTTCTTGGTGATAATGCTCAGTGGCTAGGAGATCCTAAAGAATGCTAGGAATATAATGACGATACCGACTACATGTCTGAAGAAAAATCTGCATGTGGTTTATATCCTTTGGTGAGGGAAATGGTTGAATAGCTTTCCCTTTGACAGGGTCTAATTCGAGTCTAGAATTTGTGATATAGTGTCCGTGAGATATTTTACTTTTGGTGAGCAGGACATTTTATACGATGAGTATTTAATTTGAAATTTCGGAATCGTTCAAATACAGATTTCAATTCTTCTAGATGTTCATCAAAGGTTTAAAATATCATAATAATATCTTCCAACGTCAAATGTCAAAGAGTTAACATTTAATCTGTTACGGAAAATGAACTCTGGAAAATGGTTGCATCTATTTTCAAATTAAATAGCATTTTGACGAATCTACAAGCATAAAATGAGCAAGTAAGGCTGTCTTACCTTTATTTGATGGATACATTTGCATTTGTAGCCACCAGATACAAATACACAATCCAATTTTAAGTCAGTAATCTTTTATAAGATGGATTCTTTAAGACAGTTGTTGAAATGGAACCAGGCGCACTTTGCTTTTTATAACAGACTATCCATATTCAGCAAAGATTATGAATTTTATTTGGGAACTAAATTTTGTTCTTGATTCTGCTTAAATATAGAAACTACTGATAATTTTATCTAATACTTCGTATTTCACAGCTTGCATAGTTAACCGAGAATTTGTTTTACCCCTTACGTATTTAACATAAAAATTCAACAACAGTTTTACTTTATTTTTTATATATAAAAATGAAAATATCTCACAATTTTTTTGAGATCAAAATTATAAGCATATTTATATGAAGGATAATATTTCTTTTAGTAATTAGAACATTAATTATCAAAAATGTTGAAGGTATTTTTGAAATGTTATCTAATTAGTTTGTTTATAAAAATAATTATTTTAAGTTAATTTAAACAAGAGACATAATTTTCATCAAATATTATAATTTTCATGAATAATTCTATTTTCAGACCCTTTCAAAAGAGTAATGTTGAAAAAATGGAATTTTTACAGAAATTAATATCTTGTGCCAAGAGAACAATCTGTTGAAAAGTGTCTTAATTATAAAATAATTGTAATCAGTAAGAATCACTACACACTACATTTAAACAATGCAGAGTATCTAATGATAACATAATTAGATACTCGAAGAAATTTTTAGATTATGATTTACTCATAGAGCTTTAACATATTTCATGTTGTAATACTAAATTAGGATTTTTAACAAACTGTTTTACCTGTGCTGTTTGCTGATAATTGTAGGATTTATTTTCATGTCGAGATGTAGGATTCCACGCACGACGTCCTTCACAAGAATTATGGATTGGATAGGAGCTAAAAAAAGGTAAACACATAACTCCACTTTTATAATTTGTAATATTTGTGATTTTTAAATATCCTTAATATTTATACATTTTGGTACCACTCAATGGTGGTCAAGCAGTCGAAAGCTGTTGTAAAGAAATATGTGAACATTCATCGCATTTTAAATTCGCCTAAAAGACTTTTCATGGATAATGGGCCATATTAACATGACTCAAGGTAGGAAACTCGGACAAATGTGCATGCAGAATCTCAAAGCACCATCTTTTAAGATTGTCCTTCGAGTTTTCAATTTAACAGTTCGATTCTCAACGAAAATGGGAATGTGAATAGTAGATGTTACGCCTTTTTTAAATTCTAAGTTCTGGCCACATTAATACTTGTGTTCAAAAAGGGACCCTATTGGGGTAAATAATTTCTTTTGTCTGTCTATTTGAATTAGTATGATTTCGTATTGTCACTCAGTGGCCTAATTACTTTTATTTCTCATAAGGCGTTACCTCAGTTGACTAGTAATACATCAGAGTAAGAAATATTTGACCACGAAGAAAGTTTACTGTGTTGATAAATTTTCCAAAAGATATGGTTGCGTAATGTAATGTGAACACATCATATTATTTTATATTTAGATCAAAAGTTGCAACATATATCCTCCTATTCATGTACGATTTTTAAAAGAAAAAAAACACGATGTTGTTTTTATTATAATGTAAGTGAACACATGTTAATGAACATAGTTTCTAATCTCATTGTTAAGGATACTTTGAGCCATTACAAAAGGACTCGCAAAATTAAGAGTTTTGAAATTTGAAACTGTTTATAATATCTTATACAAAAAAGAAATTATTACTGGTTTTACGAATTTAAAAAAAGAGCTTTTATTGGAACTAAGTTTACAATCATTTCTTTTATTTATATAAATTGGATAGGTCTTTTGTATTTTAGTTGGAATTGGGAATGAGACTTTGATTAATTCGTTCCTTCGAGGAAAAATTTCTGAACGGTACTGCATCATAGTGCCTATTATTTATTATGTTGCTGTACTTGCTATAACGAAATAAAGTATCGATAATATTTACTGTTATAATAAAAAGATATATATATATATATATATATATATATATATATATTCAAGTGTCTTTTGCATAAGTGTGAGCTAAAATAATTTTTATAAATTAAACACACACACACAGGAAATTTTTTAAGCTTATGTATGTTATCTAACACTGTTTTAAGAACTTTTTTATTAAGATAAATATTGAGCTTTTAGTTTTGCTTTACAATATTATTCTCAGTATTGATTTTCCAAATAAAATCCGGAATCGAAAATTCTGAAATTTTGTTTTTTTGGTTTTTATATTTAAACTTTTTTTTTTCTTTTTTTTTTTTTTGAGATTTGCATTTTTTAAGGATATTATACTGTAAAGAACTTTTAGAAATCAAACCTGAGTGATTTCTAGAGTGTAATCATAAAAGAATATTATGTACACTGGTGTGCAAAGCTTAAGCTTAATTTTAAGAAGATAGCCATGAAATTCCATGAAAGGCGTTCTTGAGATCAATACAATGAATATGCAATTCAGTGGAAAATTCATCCTTTTGTAAATTTCGGAAACAAAACGCTACAGGTGACGTTACATGAAACAAAACGTTATTGGCAAACGCGCGTGTTTGACTCGTACAACTCAAGATTACAACAAAAGGAAAGACGAATACGTTTATAAAGACATTCGTTGCAAATGCAAATGAGTTATTCTTGAAACATGGTTAGAAAAATCAACTGGTTGACTTCTAACGTAGAAGAATGATCGGAAATCTGGAGGAGGAGAATGTGAGCAGTGAAACTGAAGAGCTTGGAATAAAAAGTAATATTTCGTGTGCTTGAAAAGCCTTTCAAGCCATATATACAGCTGTTGGAAAGGTTAGAGGTGGCCGCCCCAAGAAAACAGCTGCAATGCATGATTCATACACCATCCTTCTGGTGAAAAAGGCCCAAAATCAGTCAACAAGAGATGTTGTTCAACAACGGGGCAACAAGCGTTACCGTTTACTATGTCTAGGCTTCTTTACAAAAATGGCCTATCACCTGCTATCTTGAGTTTCTTTGAGAGTTAGCCATTGACCCTATTAAGTAGTACAAAGACTGCAAAAATTGGACATCTCACCAATGGACTGAGGTTGGGATACGCTTTTATTCCCCGGAAACACCATGAAAAGTGACCATTACTTTGATCCTAAAGTTTTCATCTGGGAAGGCATTATGCTGAACGGCTAGAAAGAGCTTCACGTTGTCGACAGTTTCTGGAACCGGTTGAGTGTACGGAGGTGATCCTTCTCCATGTGTGTCTGTTCTGGGTGCCATTGCAGCAGACTTCGTTTTTATGGGTGACATCACACTAGCACACAGGAATCCTATTGTTCATCATCTACTGGAAATTTATCACTCAAATGGATAGACAAGCGTATTTCTCTGATTTAAATTGTACAACATGTGTGGGATAATTTAGAGAAGTGAAAAGTACATTTTCTGGGGAACACCTAACATCTGAATCAGATGCTTACTTAGGAATGGACACTCATATCTCAGGAACTCTTGGACAATCTGATACTGAGAAGCAACTATTATAATATGGAGAGGGCCCATCCCATATTAAGGAATATCAGCTTGTTATTAATTCTCTTGTACAGATAATCATGTATAACGATACTTTGATTTCAATCAATCATTTTTATTCCATATTGTACACATTGCATTTATTTTTGCCCAACTATGCTTTCGTCCTTAGTTACGTACAAAATGTTCTTCCTCATTTCTGAATTCCATATCTCTTAGATGAGCTCTTATAGAATTATGGCAAAAAAAACAAAAACAAATGTTGCTTTAGTTTTGATCAACTAGTGTAAAATCGTGTACAATTTTAATACAATCTAAGAAAGAATGAAATATAACTATGGGATATTTAAGCTTACTTGACGAGAATTTTGCTGTATTTATATATAATTGTACTATGAATTTGTTACGGAGAAACGCTGAAATATTTTCGTTGATCTTATACTTATTGTTTCAAAAAATGTAACTTATGAATTACTTGATAAATGATATATGTTGTTTTGAAAATCATTCTGATTTTGTTTCACTGAAAAAACATTTGATGATAAATTTGATTTTTTTAAATAAGAAATCAACTTTCTTAATTTGAACCATCAAACAACTCTCTCACAAATCAATTTCAGGCATTAAACAACTCCAATTGCTTTGCATGTTCCATCTTCTAATAAGTTAGTCGTGTCATTAGGGGTGGTAGAGATAGAGCAATATTTTCTGATTCAGGTTTAATAGTGATTCAGGTCAAATGATTTGATAGTGGAAACTTACAGTATCAATGTCATGAGAATTGTTTTATTAATATAAAGAATGTTACATTAATGAATAAGTAGTCAATAATCCGAAAATAACTGCATTATAATTCCCAGTTCATTTGTCAACGATGTTCAAATAAAATCAAAAATAATTTGATATTCTTAGCCAAATATTAATTACCACTCAAGAAGGAGAACTTGTTTTCAACTGCAATGACATCTGTTCATCTTGGAGAAATATTTTTATATTTTATGTTTAGTTTGTTTTTTGCTGTGTACAATGTTTTTCAACAAATTTGTAAGGCAAGTCTGACTACCTTTTGAGAAATATTTTAGTTTGTTTTTTCTTAGGTACCCTGTAGGGATATTTTAGCAACTTCTTGCTGTAATTTTAAAACACCCTTTTGGTTAGTTACGGCGTCATTCTCATTAGCAGAAGGTAGCGAGTTCGAATTCCGACTTAACCAAATACCTACGTTCAATAAAAACGTTGGGACACATTAATTAGATCTTGGTCTGACTGTCCTCAAAGTGAAAAAAATTACCTCTTGAGTCGCCAGGTCAAGTATCAGGGGTCGCTTGCTTAGTCTCTGCTACTAAATGCAAAGACTCTCGCCTGTCTGCTTCCATCTAATTAGTAGAGCCTAACTATGGGCTAGGTAAAGGAAATTATCTGGGTGCAACAGAAATACTTTGAAAGAAATTTTCGTAAATTGTTGATCGCATACCACACTGAGAGAGGAAATCACAAGCTCTCAAACATCCCTCTTAGTTATATATATTCACAAAGTAGAAATGCAAGTCAATTTTTAGTAGAAACATCTTCTTTTGAATGGAAGGTTGCTGTCTCAGAACCAGCACTGTTAAACAATGGTAAATGGATATAGCCTGCACTTGAGTATGAGTGTGTTTGAAATCTTCCCGAAATGCAGTACGTGGTGGATGTTCTAAATCCTTTACAACAGCCTTCAGATGTAAGGCTATGAACTATGTGGTGTCAATTATTTTAGTATAATGTACTTCGGACATTCGTTTCACAAGAACATGATCGAAAAATTTTTCTAGAATACCAATATTTATTCTAATAATGCACATTTAATTTCTCAAACACACAGTATGTATGAAAATTATCGCAAAAAAATATTTTTTTAAATTTTATTATTATTATTTTAAACAATAATAATATCAAAATGTCGCTGCATAAATTTGAAATTTTATTTCTCAAAATAGTATTAATCATTTGTTGTATATACGATTTATTTCTTTACAATTATTAAGTAGTACAATAGGGTTTCATTTTATAGCTAAACTACTATCTCACCTTTTGCCAATGATTAACATTTATTTAAATTGATGTATTGAAAAATGAGAAAATAGTCTTTAATCACTAATCAAGAAAACTAACCTTTGATAACATTCTCCATTCATCCACTCTCCGTGTTGTCCATCTAAAAGAAGAAATAAATGTATTAATTAGAATATATATAAGCTTCTCTCTCTCTCTCTCTCTCTTTCTCAACGCAATTATTTTGTTTAAAATTAAATTTAAAAAACGATACATCTGAAAAACCTCGACTAGATGAAATAATAGGATTTTTTTTTGTTTGAACCGAATCAATATTTTAAATTAACATTTTTAATAATGTACTTTAAAAGCTCAAATGCTTGTCTTAGATTAGATTTAAAGCATTATTTTGAAAATTTTGAAAAGGAGAAAACTTTTACATACTAGATATGACATTAGCTCCCTACTTTACAGAAATGCAACATTAAAAATTTACCGTTTCATGTGATATGAGTCTCTTTCTTTAGTTTTCCAGGTGACAACAATTGTGCTAGGTATAATTCCACATAATAATAATATCATGTGGAGCTAAATTCCATTCTTAAAATAAGTGCCATAAATGAACGCAAAACGTTTGAATCACTATAAATCATGTGAATACATTTAATTTAATACAAAACTGGTATTTAGGTACTGATTTTATCTTGAATATTATGTACTTTAACTGTTCGAATATCATGATGTATTATAAGGATGATTTCAAAGTGTACTATCGGAAAATATTTTTACATATTTATAAGAATATGTTTAAAAGCATTCAGTAATAATGATGTTACCCCCATCTTATATATATATATATATATATATATATATATATATATATATATATATATATATATATATATATATATATATATATATATATATATATATATATATATATATATATATATATATATATATATATATATATATATATATATATATATATAATTTTCATCAATAAGAACAAAAAATAACATGAACAAACATTAAATAAGAAGGAATTGTAGAAAAATAAGAATTTTTGGCTTTTCTAGCTACATAAATAAGTTTTCTGGTTTTCCTTACTACAAAAGATTTTATCATTAAGGAACTTATAAAAAGTCAATTTACCATTTGGTGTTTCTTCGTAGGAAACAGGCGGTGATCCTGAAGAGCAGGGTCCATAGTTCTGGTTCTGTGTCATGTTTGTAAATTGCTCAAAATTATCCGTTTCCATACTGTGAGATAAACTCTGAAATTCTAATGAAAAAACAACTATTAAAAAACGTATTATTATTTTATTTTTTGAAATGCCATTAGATTTATTAGGTTTTACATATATATATTTCAAATTTAATTTAAAAAAACTTCATTTAAGTAGGTTTACCTGAGAATGAGGTGATTTGTGGCGCTACATCATTAATGAGATTGCGCATAAAATCTTTCATTTGGTCTTCTGTATGAATCGTTTCCACAAGAAATAAGACGTAATCATCGAACATTAATCTCAAAAGGTGGAAAGAACCTAACAGAAAATAAAACTGCATACAAATTTACAACAAAAAGTAAAATGTTACAAAATATTGTAAATTTTATTACCAAAACTAGCAGCACTATGAAGTGTCATGTCCCTAATCACTCGAGTACCAAATGCAGACCACAAGAGTAGGAATTGACGTGCAACACGTCGTCCACCTTTCTTTCTTCCAGTATTCTAAAAGATATAAAATTTTTTTGGATAAATACATTTCAATATTTAAAGATTATATTTAACATAGCAATTCACATTTCATTAGAAATTGATTTTCGAAACCATTTTTTAATATAAAAATAAGGAGGATTATTAAATTTTGATGACGGTATTGGTGTCCTACTATAGTAGTAACTATAAAAAATCATGCTGTAATATTACTCTCATGATTGCATACTTGTTTATTTTACTAGTACATAGTTGAAATATATTGTAGCTAAACATTGCATTTGCCTCATGCACAAATGTGTGTATGCACATGTATCTTATTAATTAATCATATAAATGTTTTAACACAACTTTGTATGCAGGGAATTTTTTTCAGTATACAAATATTAATTGGTGATTAATCCATTTGTAATCAATAATCCCAAGTTAAGCACAAATAAGGACTTAAATAATAAAAAATAATTTTCTACTTTATATAAATGAATATAATTAAGAGCTTCCTTTTACTGGGATCCAATATTTCATCTAACTAATTGCATTTTATTATATTGACTTTTTTCAGAAAAAAGCTTTGATGATATTTCTTTTGTTTCGCAGATTTCTTCCAACTACTTGATGTAATATTATTTTCGTAAAATATTTATTTCTTAAAAGTACATTTATTTCCAAACAATAGTTCAATAAGAGTGTTACATCGGACAGATAAAGAATAATTGCGAAAAGCAGAATACGTATGCCTACTAGTAACAAAGTAATCATCATATTTCCTAAATATAGTTCTAAAGCCCTATGTATCGCACTCTAAAGCGCTACAGCCTGTTACAGGCGAAGGACATCCCTAATAGTCGTTGGCATCTACTCATTGCGAGGCTCCTTCTCTGTTTCCTTTATTTATCACATTAAAATTCTTTTCCAATCAATCCACTTAATTGGTTGTTTTCCTAAATATCGTATTTACATTATTAATAATTTACATAATTTATTAATAATTGAAATAATGTGTGTATACATTATTAATATTTTTTAAAGTGTATTGTTAATAATATATTCTTTTAGGGCATATTATTAATCCTAAAAGATATACTTTTTATTACGAAAGGTAAAATATAAATAAAATTTGGTATATCTTCAAAAGATAAATTTAGAAAGTTTATCATTTTAGTGTACCTTATTTCCCCCTCTCTCTTGTATACTTAGAAAAAATACTTGTTTCACCATTGTGTCTCTGCCATAATTTTATCAAAAATATTTTATTAGTGAAATATTTGAAAACTATGAAACTGATGTATGAACTTAGAAGTACCCTATGATAATTAAATTGAAAAAAATGGATTTCTTTTGTTGAGTAGTTGAACCAACTTATTCTATTCTTGAGAGTTGAATTCATTTGAGTTGCCATAATGTTGTTGCACCACATGCTTCCCTGTATCTTGCCCTGAGTTGGGCTCTATCAGTTAGACAGAAGCAGCCGGGTGGAGTCTTCGTGATTTTGAAGCAAGAATCAAGCAGAAGATTATCATTACTTGGCCTGCCACTCCCAGATGTATAATTTCACATGGAGGTCATTGTGGACAGCCCAGTTTTAATGTGCCCCATCTGCCATTAGCGAATACGACAGATCTTCGGCTAAGCCGGAATTCAAACTCATTACCTTCCGATAATGAGAACAACGCCCTAACCAACCAAGCCACCGCTGCCTTGAGTTTCTATGAGTTGCTATAAGTAAGCCAATCTTCAAGTATCTCAAGGCATTTGAATTTTTTTACCTTTGATTCCTTCCTACATCTCCCGATTCCTTATTTGCATGACAAATAATTGGTTAAGTTTGACCCAACGACTGATTCATAGGAAAAATAATCCAAAATCTGTCGGCAATAATTCTTTAACTGGGCCCATAAACTTATTCAGATAACGCTTTTTTTCTTTGCATACTAAAAAATAATGCATACCAAAAAATTTGCTTCATAAAATAATTTGTTGAATACAATAAAATTTGATGCATACTAAAAAATAAAATCACAAGAAAAAAGCAACAAATTTTTCTAAATAATAAATTTTGTCCTGTGCAGCTCGTAAGTGGTGCTACAGTTGTTCATAATGTGCGACTGTTCATAAAACATATTCCCATATTTGCCAATCTCATCGAGATTATACAAATACAAACTATAATATCATATAAATTATATGCAATTTGAACTTTTCCATCTTGGTTCTGTATTTGTAAAGCTGATTTGTGAACTTAAACTTAAAAACCAACGAGTTTCAAACCTTAGACTTAAATTTTCATGTTGAATACAAAAATTTCGACTGAAATAATTATTTATCTTTTCAAATGACTATTTCTTTCTCTTAAAAATAAAAAAAAAACTAAAATAATTGCATAGTTTTTGAGTGGAAATTCAATTTAAGTGTATTGCTATGATCATCACAGTAATGTTATTACTTTAATTATACATTTACTCTTACAAAGTTATTAAATCTTGAATATCTGTATTATGAATGCGATTCTGTTAAATATTTAATTTAACAAATAAATTATTAAAAGAGGACTAATTTAAAAAGAATAATATCCTGAAATTTCTCAATATAATAAATAAGCTAGCTAACAGGTATTAAAAATAACGTATGCATTAATCAATTTAGTCTGAAATATTTATTAACATATTGAATAACATATATAAATAAATATTGTGGAGTGAAAAAATTATATGAATAATCTACCGTTATAGTTATAGAAGCCTCTTAAGCCGTTTAAGATGAGAGATTTTTTTTAAAATCCTACATAAAAAGTATTTATTAAAAATATTTAAAGAGTTCGTAAAAACATCGTTCTCGATACCTTAAGACAAACCCAGCTGAAGATTTCCATGCGGAACGTAAAGTAAGAAACGGTCCCTGGGTCCTCTGGGGAGTTTTGCGTGGTCCTTGCTTTTAAATAACCAGGACGATTTCAAGATCGCCTCAAACGAGCAAATCGTTGCACGATCACGGAGCATGGCTAAAATGTTTCCACGAGAAACCCATCTGCTTGCCAAAAAATAAATTCAAGTATGATCACATGGAGGCGGAACCCTCCACCAAATGAAGTCTAATATGCTCAATTTTTCGATCCATAACTGAGCAACGCATGTTTATTACTTCGTGTTCGTGTTTTTAAGGCTTTTTATTAAATATTTTGAAGAAAGTGTATTTTAATAGCTGAATATAAATAATTTTATTTACTGTTTTTCACCATGTATATGTTAGTTTAATTTCTCAATACATGTCCTTTAATAGCTAGAAGGAGGGAATTATTTGAATAAAAAAGTCAGTTAGTAAAATATTTAACAGGATCAACTAATAATAGTTTCGAAAAACTCAAGTCTCTGATAACATTTCCTAATATTTTTCAAAATGATAGATATTCCTTTCAAGTTAATTTTCCTAATCAGAAATTAATTAAAGGTGTTTCAAAACTAGAAAAATATTTTAAATGTTTTAGCGTTTAATATATTTCTCGCAATTTAATAGAATTCAATTTAAAATGATTTATCAATTAAATATAAAGATTTTTATTTAAAACAAAGTAAAAATTTCAACTTGTGAATTATTTCTGCAGAAATTTAAGCATAGATTTTGTTTATAGAAAATGAATTGATGAGATAGAAAATGTATCTACTAATCTTTTAAACTTAATGCAATCCTATATAATTATTACTAAGAAGTATTTTACTAAGTAATAAAAGTTTTTCTCTAAAAAAATTGGAAATATTCATATCAGTATTTAAGAAGACTGATTTCTCCTTCATTTTAATATTTACAATTATTATTTAAGATTTATACATAAAATATAAATACAATCATTTGATGTGGATTGCATTTATACAACGGAGAATTAATCCTCAAAATGTCATATAAGAAACACTTTTCTTTTAAAAAATGTACATCTGTGTAAAAAAAAACTGTCGCAGTTATGACCAAACATTCCAGAGGGCTCTTTTGCGGTAGGCGTGCTTCGGTTACAATTTGTCCCCTGAAATGCCAAATAGTTTAATGTTTTAGAAATTTAAAAGTTTATAGCTTTAGCTAAGTATTGTAAATAGAATTTATAAAACATATGTATTAAATAAAAGAAAAATATGAAATTTGTAAATAATTTTTTTTATAACTGCACTATAGCAACAATTTAATGTTGTTGCTTGAAAAGGTGCAAACGGTTTAATGTTGTTATGCATACGGTTGTTTGAAAGACTCATAAAAAAGATTTACGAGTCTTTTTAACACTTTGTACATAACTTATTTTGATTGAGATTAGTTTTCAGTTCACAAGTTTGTAAGTTGTACTATCCGGCTTAGAAACTAAAAAAAATATGTTACGTTTTTTGAAGAAAAACAAGAATCTTAAAGGAGCACTTCAATATAATATAGACTGTACCTGGACGGCGCACTTGTTAACTAATGATTCCAACCACTGAGTATAGCTTTCAATAGGTGCTTCTTCCTCTAACAGTGATTCAAATTCTTTCCCAACTTGAAAAAAAATACAAGGGAATCGTTAAAATAACTTAAAGAAACATATTGAAAATGTGCATCGAAATCTCTTTAAATAAATTATCCATATTATCCTTTATTCGAGATAAATATGGAAGACAGCATGTAATCAATATATTATCATAAAAACTTAAACAATGGATATTTCAAAAACTTAAAAAGTTATTTCGATATTATTGCTGATTTGATTTGACAAAATTCATTATACTGAAGGAAATTAATCTTATTTGAGTAAAATTATTTCTGTTAGGAGTGTTACGGCTTAGATGATTCACAATATAGTGTTCAATATTGAAAAAATTTAGAATTTATAAGATTACAAATACCGTTGTAATGATTAGCGTATTTATAAGAAATTATAAGAATTATTATTAATATTAATTGCATAGCAATATACTTAAAAATCTATAAAGAAAGTATAATTAATTTAATATTATATAGTAAAAGAACAAATTGGCTTTATAGGGAAATACTTTTAATATTCATAGAAAATATTAAAAATAGTAAAGATCAGGTATTGAATAAAATATGATTAATTAAAAGTACAGGATAGTCAAAAAGAGACTTTCCCTTTATATGAAAACTTAGTGGCCCATCCGTATATCGAATGAAACTGAAACTTTATACTAGTGATTGACAGGTATCAGACAGGTAAAGATGTGAATGGGAATGAATGGGAAAATTTTTAACACAGAACCCATAGTTATAGTAAAGACGTGGAATTTCAAAATTTTTTAAATTCATCGTCCTTCTTTTCTTTGAGCTTATCCATTTACAAGAAAAGCATTATAAAAATTGAAATAACACAGAGGAAAGGAATTTGGATGTACTTTGTATAATTTACTGGTTTAGAAGTGAAAGCTTACAATACTGAACATTACGTACAAAACATTTATTGTGAAAAAACTTTTAAAAAGCAGTGTGGGAATATTTCTTTTGTAAGATGCTCGAATGTGCCAAGAAGATAATGCTTACAAAGAAACAACGAGATGAATTATTAAAGTTGCCCACCTTCTCTCAAAATACAGAATAAAAAAAATTTCCCCACATATGAAATCCTAAAGCACTATCCGCTCATCCACTCGAATAGAACTTTAGGACATAGTTCTTTTAAAGTATACGCTGGAGATTGTGATGAATTTAAAGAACGTACATTTCTTTAAATCCATCTTATTGGTTATGATTACAGTAAAAAATTTCAAAAGGCAACACTTTTATTTTCTTTGTGCAAATTGATCGGTTTATTGAAAAATTACAAATACCGTTGGAATAATTAGCGTATTTACGAATTATGGAGATGAAAATTTTCAATATAAAACAGTTGCAAAAACAATAATATAAAGGAATAAGAGTAACATAAGAGAGTAAAGAGAAAACAGCTTTTATTTTAATTACATGTTTTCAACTTGTCCACCATCGCACGGGACTACGCATAACATGCAAGAAATTGTGGACCATAATTCAGAACTTAATATAACACGACGAATTTGTATAACTTAATATAACAGGACGAATTTGCATTATTGCATATGTTAGTTCTAACACATTTCATGAAGCAGATACTTTAGATCTTAGATGAGGTTTGTGGTCGGGAGAAACCAATAATACGAAATGGCAAACTTACTATAAATGACTTTTTCACCAAAATGTCTTCGCAATGCTGGTTGAACAGATTGGACGACGTGTGGAGGAGCCCGATCTTCCATTCATTCAATGTCACCAATCGTATTTCATTACTGCCATTTAGGAATAACGTAATTCTGCAGCATTAATTTATAAGCTCCCGATGACCTAGGTAGGTGATGAGACAGCACTCTTCGAAGCATTCTTCACCCTAAGTTGAGCTTTTATTGAGCAACGGGATATAATGTTGTACTTCCTCTTTCCTCATGCACGTCTGCGGGGGTGTAGGGAGTTTTCTGGTTTTCCTTACTATAATACACGGTGTAGGGAGTTTTCCGATTTTCCTTCCTCGAGACACTTAATATACCCCATTATCCATGTAAAGTCTTTCCGGACGGTGATTCATGCAGTGGATATTAAAAGGCCTTAACCTTAAGCTGTTAGGCACTTTACTAAGGTCAAAACGTAGATTTATTCTAAGTATTTGTCACATATAGGATTTCACATCTCTGTCACATATAGGATTTCACATCTCTGTCACATATAGGATTTCACATCTCTGTCACATATAGGATTTCACATCTCTGTCACATATAGGATTTCACATCTAAAAACTAAGGACCAAGCAAAAAGTGTGTTGACAGTGATACACCAAACAGTCCCTTTTGCTTTGTGTAAACGCACTGGTGATACCTCGTGAAGGTTTTTGCTAGCCCATTGAAATCATTTATTGATATAAATGTTACCAGGTAAAGAGAAGTGAATCGTTGATCTAGAATATTTACAGTGGTCGACGGCTATATTCATCATATCTGATGAGTAAAGCATTGCGAAATATACTTCATATACTAATTTCCAGGCTATGGCATCTGTGCTCGCTGAAAGCATCCTTAAAGTAAAAAGTAGAAGCCTGATATAGTGGTTTTTGACAATTCAAAACTTACAGAATGCAATTGATCTGAAGTAGCCATAAAATGCACTTCCGCAAGAAACATTGTTCTTCTGGATTTCACACAAAGCTTCAAATGGGACAGATGGCTGCTCGAAACGTGGTGGAACGCAAATGATTCCTGTTTCTGTAAAGTTCCTTACCTAAGCAAGTACTTTTCTTACGGAATATGCGCCTCGTCTTAGCTTGTGATTTCACCGCACTGTTCAAGAAGTATTTTCTCCTTTCAAATAAACCAGCATTATCACTTTCGATAGTTATTTTATAAGTAGTGTTATCTTGATAGCAGAGAGAGATTCAGATACCAGACTAAAGAAACCCTCTTTTTACACTGCTTCTTAGATTTTTTACTAGAAATATTTTGCATGTGGTGTTTTACAATTTATGATTCTACTGTCTAACATTGTGAATTATATAAAGTGTATCAAAGCTCCTCGTCCCTACGTTGTTCATTAGTCTTTTAAAATATCATTTTTTGCAAATACTTTACGATGGAAATTTTCATCACATATTAATTGTTCAACACCTTTCTTGGTTTACTTAATACGCTGATCATTTTGCTCAAGGAAAAAAAATTAGACATTTCCATTCAAAAATTGTTGTTTAAAATTATTACAATTTCTAAAGCATATGTTCAAACAACTATGTCTGAAATTTTGGCTCGATTGGTTGAAAGACTATTCCGATAGTGTTTCATGTATGAGGGTTTTACTTTTGACTTTCTATATTTAATAGAATTTATCATATTTAGTTATTGAAAAGTTAAGTTTCTTCTTATACTACTAACTATGAAAACCTGCTACGTCAAGAAATATTATTAATAACATTATGATATTTATTAGACATGGTAAATTAGAGTGTGGAGAAGAATTCTTTAAGTTTTTAAAAATTTGGAGTTATAAAATACAGAGAAATGAATATCTATACTTATTTCCTATAACATGGGCTGAACAGAAATTGTGTTGCAATTAGGAGTACAGTTGCTCAGACACTGCCAGACTTTACCAAAGTTTATAGATTGTATTGAAAGAAAGTAGTTGCCACCAGTTATTCGACAATTATAAAGGAGATATGTTTTATTGATACGAGATCAGGAGAACATATTGATCAGGGAAAAATTCTAAGTTTTCTCTCCCAAGAAAAATCAGTAACGTAAGGGTGTTGCACGTCTGATATTTTTCTCCTGAAACGTTTTATGAAAATATTCTAGAGAGAATAGTATAATGAACTTTAATGGATAAATAACGTAATGGTTGCAGTATAAAATGTCGTCAGTGCTAATGAGTGAAATTCGAGACGTGAACTCAGGGATTACCCATTCCATCACTTCTGGAGATAGACCAATATGATGATGTCAAATAAATGCTAACAATAAGTGTTGTTCACGATGCCTCTATCATGATGATATATGAAGAACCAAAATTAATTTAAAATGAAGACATGATTCTAAAAAATACAGATTCTAATAATAAAGTATCCGTCATTGATTAGAGTATTGGAGGAATCATATCTGATGAAGTTTCAAGAGCTTAACTTCAACTTCAAGCAACATTGACTTGCTTGTACAGATATTCGTCTTGTAAACACCCTGTTTATTGACTCTATGATAGCAAGACGATCCAATAAAGCACTAAAGCGACAAGTCTATCTTCTCAGTTGTTTATCACGTGAGGCCACTGATGAGATACTGTTCAGAGGTGTGTATGACTTGCATGCTCCAATTTGTTCTACATTCTGATGACCATCATTCTATCTCAACCAATAGCAAAGCTTGGGTAGGATAAACCACAATCACTATTGAATATAACTACCTCAATCAAAGGCAGTCAAGTACTGATAAACATTTTTTCTTCTCGCAGAAGCATACCAGTAACTTTCTTACCTAAAATCCAAATTCAAATACAATTTATATTTAAATAATTGCTCTAAAAATTTTTTACAAGCATTTATTGCTACTGCCACCTGTTTGTTTCTTGCCTTCGGTTCACCACTTCGTCGGTTCGAATCCCTCCTTGGGCAAGGATGCTTGTAGTGGTTCAGATTCCACTTTAAACAGTTGGTCCCAATCTGATTAGCCCTCGTGTGCAAAAAATTACCGTTAAGCGACAAATAAACAAAAAAAAACAAAGCCACCTGTTTGTTTGAATATATTGAATACTTTTTCATGATAGCACGTGCTTATCTCAGCATTTACGTTCTGGCCATGCCATTCCAACTGTAGCAGTTTTAATTGCTAACAGTGTAAACATAAAAAAAATGCGAAGGGAAGTTGAAACAGAAATAAGTAAGATCACATATTGCTTATCAATAAGAAAAACTTCTGCACTGCAAAAAGTTGCCAATATTCATGATTATCTGATCCGAATACTTCCATAACCCCTTTACTGTAATTCCATTTACCAAGTATTTATTTTGCCTATTGAGGTAACTGGTAAATAATATTCACTAATTTTCAAATTGAAATTCAGGTAGCCATGTTTAGTCAAATCCATTAGTAAAATTTACCTTGTTTAATAAAAAATTTCCTTTTTAATTTCTTTAATCCTTATTGGTTTCTGCATTACCCACATTCCTTCAGTAATGATACCGGCATAATGCTGACGCAATTTTCCTCAAGAAATATTTAGCCGTATATAAAAGAAGTAGTATTTTGGTTTTAAATTTTTCTACGTCTTTGTCAGACGGGAAATTTTGCTTTAGTACCATGTTAGACATTTTTTTAAATTACTCAGAATAAATTACTGGAAGTTTATAATCTTTAATATTCGTACTTTGTATTGGACATACAATAAGTAGATCACCTGACTGATAAATAAAAAATATATAGGGTTGATTGCATGCGAAAACATTCCCATGCTTTTTCATACTATGCATTCGAAAATAGCATTGAACGATAACACTAAAATAAAGTACGCTTGAAACTAATTCCACGAACACTTCTTACGTTTCAGAATCAGTTGAGAGGTCGTTGCACTGTGCTCAGTACTGTACAATGTCTCTCGGCAAATAGCATCTAAGTCTAGTTGCCTCCAGTCATTCAGCATTTGAGCGGTGACGTCGCTATTATGAACAACCATTCTAGACGCCTGTGCTAGATGGTTCAGGGACATTTGTCGTCTTAATGTATGAGAAAATCGCGTGGCCACTGTAAAAAGAAATTCTCCTAGTCAGTAGGTACTTAAAACTATCACTTTAACAGCTAAGCAATATCAGGAAGAATTGACTTACTTTCTAACTTGACTATTTTTAGATTGTCAGGCAAATGGGAAATCGCTGCTTTCAACCAACTGTCCAACTCTTCAGCAAACTTCCGAACTACTTTGGTCAAACTAATTCAAAAAAAAGAACGGTCAGAATTTACTTGCAGAATTATATAATCTATAAATATAAAACAATATTCACCATATATAAAATATATCGATGAAATATCACATTAAATACAATTATATCCTATAAATTTACTTTTTATAATTAATGTATGAATTGATAAGGAAAGCTAGGAATTTTGTGAAGAGGTTTCACATATATAAATAGCTTACAAATGTAAAAATTAGTTTGAAAATACATTTGTTATCTAACTACCAACAATATACTACTAAATGATTAATGTCGCAATTCGTATTTTATTTGTAGTGTGTGTGAATATATTTCTCTACTTCTATATATATATATAATTCCTAATTAACACTAAATTGTCTAAATATTTTTGAAATACTTTTTTCTCGGGCTCCATGACCACTGACACTCATCATCATCTAACCAATCGAGAAATTTATTTCACAATAGCGTTGACTCTTATTCACTAGCAAGAGGGAGAAGCGCATATTTGACATTTTTGGAGATGAAATATTTTTTAGATTGTACTTTCGGACACGCTATTATTCTAAGTATTAGGCAGTTTGCGCTTTAACTGTAAATTATACGTAGTACAAAACAACTATTTTCTACAAAAGGAATAAGCTTAACTTAAGCTACTTTCTTTAGTTAACAATTTATACTTATGCATTTACTAAACTAATAATAATGCTACAAACATAATAATACAATAAAAATATTCAATATCATTACTACTGCTTCAACTCTATAACCACATATGAATATATTCTGTATTATGCGAACTACTTTATTTAAAGTACAAAATTATCTTTTCAAGAAAATCACAGTAAAAGTTAAAATAGAAGCATTCAGAAGATGAAACTTTCATGATAATATCAGAATGAAATTGTCCAGTTTCTTACTAACCTTTCAGGCAAGGTGTGGAGCATAGAAGGCAATAAGGCGTTTGCTATGGTTCGATAGAGGATACAGTCACAGACACCGACTAAATTAACGAGCGCATTCGATTCTAGGATAGGTAGCAGGTGGGGTGGAATACCTTGCCAGAAGTGAAGCAAGAAATTCTGGACCTGAAGATAGAAAAATGCAAAAAAATGTACATCAAATATGTTGTGAAAAATGCTTTTAACTCATTAACTGCCTCGAAAATTTTTGCATGCATTTCAGTTGTAAGAATGTAATACATAAAACTTATAGAATGCTTTTAATTTATATGATTGTTTTTCTCTGGTTCTTTAAATAAAATTTTATTAAAGCTACTTTATGACAAATTTAATGTTTGATGTTTTGAAACAATAAATTATTTCAATGAATAAGATACAGTATTAAATATTTAGAGAAATATTTTCTTATAGGAAAATTTCATTGCAATTTTACATCTATTAGTTAACTCGAAATTAGTCCTATGTGTTCACAAACAACAATAATTGTAACATTTCAGTGCGATTGAAATGTCACGTTTTTTCTATCTGTTGTTATTGTAAAATTTTGAAGTATGAAATTATCTTCTTAGGAAGGATTTTTTTCCCCTTAAGTATTGTGTGAACACGCTTAGCTGTGAACAATTTTATTTCAAGTTATACAAACAGAAAGAAATACAATGGTAATGGGAAAATTTACCTCTTCAAAGTTTCCTCTTACAATAGTATCAAGAAGTCTTTGACAATGAGTCCTGTACATCATTAGGAAAGTGCTCATCTGGAAAAGAATTCAGTTAAAGATGATTAAGTACCTACCAATATAATCATTCCCATTTTTAATAGTTTCTCGAAACTTTTCAGTATTTCTTATTACTTCGATTGAAAATTAAAAGCTGTATTTTCCAAAAACATGAAAATGTGTAAGACAAATATATTTTTTTCAAATAAAGTGTGTGTGTGTGAATGAAAATTTCGTATAAACATTTAAGTAATGTTATGAACACTTCTAATTAATAATAAAGATTTAAAGATTAAATTTACAATGCAATTTTATATTGCAATGTATTTTTCATGAAGTACAATGATAGAAACAAATTTTATTAAACTTAAATTTTAATGTAAAGAAATGTGATAAACAATGATTTTCATTTTTATAAAATACGTTACAAATATATTTTAATCAATTAATTTATTATACGCGTCGATTTTTTAATAATCAGAGATGACTTTGCGTTGAAATATATGGCGGTATTATAAGTCCTTGACTTATAAGCAATACATTACATAAGGCGATTTAGAGATCTCAATGAGCAACTTGAGAATAATTTAACTTTAGATGATACCATAATAGGGAGCTGAAAACTGCTGTATATTTAGGAGGATATTTTCAGAGAAAAAATCCAGAATGCCCTAAAAGAAATGCCTTTAGCTTAGCCTTAAATGTATTCGACTACCACTCTTAAAATCATGATATTAAGGGTAGATCATTCTTGAACCTTAAATCATTCCTTTTCGTAGCAATCTTCGATTAAATCTTTTTCTATCTCACAACCCAGTTTTGCATCCCTTTTGGTAGTACTATTTCTGAAACAACTTTGTGCTGACAAAATATCATAATATTTTGTCCACACACACAATTTGAGACAAAATATTATGATAGTCACATAGTTTTTAAGTATTTAAAATTGAAATTGAGAAAATTGTAGAATAAAATATATATATAAATTAACTTTCAATATTGCCTAATTATATACGAATTAATTTTCAAAATCCTTAATTAACATTTTACAAAATTTGGAAAATGAGTAGATTATAAAGTTTCACATTTTAATGGGATGAAACAAAAATATAAAGTGTTCTTAAATTTCTCATAACATAATAGATTATATTAAACCCTTCCCATTTTTTTTAAAAATGAAAGAGTTTATTTTTTTTTTCATGAAAAATATTTATATTAATGTTTAAACTGTATAATCAGTGTTAAAACATGGATTTCTTATTTGAATAAATTTTAAATTACAACAGAGACAGTAGTTTTCAATTGATTCATAGAATCCTGTCAATTGTTCCTTTCAGATATTCTCATTTGGATATAAATTAGAGATTCGGGGTGGTTACTCGATAAAACGTGCTTAGTTTTGATCCTCTTAATAAAATACTTTTTCCCACCTCAGGAAAGATTTTCAAACGTTTCTCAATTTTATTTTAATTTATTCTTCGTAATCTTCATTCTTTTTTCATTTTTTAGACCCTTGCCCAATGCTCTGAAACGTGATGTTTTGTGACTGAGGGTTTTCTTTTAATCTTGGTATTTAACAAATTTATGGCATGAAATCGCTGCTCTAATGAATGTTTAATAATGACAATAACATTATTTTCTTTGTTAATTGCCTGTTAACTATAGTAGCATTGATTTGTTTATTTGCTATTTATTATACATACTGTTATTTTAACTGCAAAAAATATTTTTTAAACTATCCTTCCTTTAAACTATGTGTTCCAGGAAAATTTTCAATATTTCCTCAATAAATAATATTTGGTACGTGAAGAATTTAACATAATGACCTTATGCCTACTCAGATGACGTCGTAATGTCTAGTTTAAAGACAAAAATCTCTTTCTTTATATAACAACATTGTTGTCAAAATATACACTTACTTATAAATACAAGATAATAATGCTAAATAAATTAGAAAATGACAGTACTTCCCGTGGTTACTAAACTATATAAAGTTATTAAATTAATAATGGTACCTCACAAGATATTTTTCACATAACGTTGCAATTCCCTAAACTTGTCTACTAATTGTTGACTTTACTAATATGACTTGATTTGCACGCGTACTCTATTAGAGTATTACGTTACTTCCTTCTGCAAAATCGTCGTTTTAAAACGTATTTTTAAAATAATATCACAAGAATATAATTAGTGCGCCATTACTCTTCAAATGGCAACAAGTAGACAGAACTTCCAATAGCATAAAAAGGAGGAAATATCAATAGTTTATTATTTTATTCTATAGAGTAAACATGAATTCAAATATGTGTGACGTAATAAATTTTTAAAAATAATTTAATAAATATTTAATTAAAATTCATGACTTAGAAAATAACATATAAAAAATAAGCTATTTTTTGGTGCATATTAGAGAAATTACAAAAACATTGTTATATATATTTGAAAGCAAAATACGTTAGCTCAAGTATAAAATTTCTCATTGCTAATCAATTAAGTACTATTTCTGGTACATATTCTATCCTGCAATAAATTCTATCAAAATGTTTAATTTTTTCAACACAAATTTTATAATATATATTCTGCAAATTTATTTGATACGATTTCTGAAAATTTGCCAGTATTAAAGATAAGAAAGTAGTCAAGTATTAACAGATCTCCATTGGTCTTATATAATCAGTGTTGATGGACCAATAGAGATCACTTGGAAATTCAGGTAAATTAATTTTTTCAACAATTTCAATAGAAAATGCAGAATAAAATAATACATACATATGAATAAATTCTATATGATGCGATTTATATAAACAGGTTAGTATTGAAAATTTCTTGAAAAAGGTAAAGACAGTATTACTTTCTCAGTGTCGATTGTAGGAGGCAAATGAAGATCTTTAACACTAGGAAATTCAGGTAAAACTGTTCCGGTTCTTGAGCGTGCGGTGTAAAGAGGAGTCTAAAAATTATAAATTATAAATTTTAATTGTATGATCTCTAAATACATTTAATTCCAGAAAAATCTAAGTTATTTTCTGATGAGTATTTCAAACTTCTAGTAGTTTATTGCAAAAAAAAAAAATGCATCACCCATATTGCTTATATTTTAGATGGCTCTTTTGAAATAGTAAATTAAAAACTGCCAGTAAAAGTCAATATTTCGATTAATATTTTTAAAAATAAAAAATATTTTAGTTAAATTGCGAACATGTTTTTTCAAAACACATTCAAAATTAAACTGCTTCATATTTTCATTGCGGAAACATTTTTAAAAATAACTTTTATGTATGGATAAAACTTATCTAAGTCATAAATTATAATATAAATCTGCTTTTCAAAAAGTATATAAGCAAATAATACTCTTAAATAAATTAAAGTCGTGAATAGTACAAAAAACCCTAATGAAAACTAATTTTTATCGTGGAAATAGATTAATGGAAATAGCAAAGTACTATTAATGTCGTCCAATCATATTAAAAATTAACATTAATAATATGTTAGAATTGGAATAGTTTGAATTCTACAATTTAAATTCATAATAATTAGTAATTAATAAATTACTAGATTTTAGTTTGTAGGGACCGCATGTCTTTCCGTTTTTCTAAATTACTAAAAACTCATACACTCGATAATATTTTTTTTATGTTTTGTCAAACTATTCTTCAAATCAATTTTGAAAGGATAGGAACAAAGTTAAGTTATTAAAATTTTATTTATTATAATGCACATTTTCTGTTCATGCTATTGTTTTATAAAATGGATAATAAAAAAATATTTTTGTTACAAAAATTAATTTTTGATTATAGATCCTTATTAATTTTTTGAATTATTGAAAAAGAAAACAAATTTTTCACAATTTAATTTCATTCATTAGTGTTATTTCACCTTAATTTTTCTCATTTGAACTTTGCTTCTGTGTGAGAATGATATTTTTATTACTCTAATGAGACATTTTATAATTACATACATTATTTTTGTTCGGAATTTTTTTTTTAAATAATTTAGAAACAACAATGGCTATAAACTATTCTTCGCGAATTTCATATGAAGTATTAATTCCTGTAAGCTTAAATGTAATGTTTCGCGTACTTTGATGATTGAATTTTAAACAAATAAATGTTCAAATGTATTTTATAAAACATATTTTGCAACAATAGTAAAGCAATTAAATTTTTATACGTGAATTATTTATAAAAACGCAAATTTTTAAATTTCATTTTACTTTTGCAAAATTAAAAACACCAGATTTCACATGTCTATTTCTAATAGACGTTATATTGATTTATCCTTTAAAAATGAAATAAGTTATTCTTTAAATTGTTATATGGGAACGTCAATTAGACCAAAGAAGACAGCGAAATTACTTTTTTCATCGTATGCATAGTTCAGTGACCATTAAGCAAGATTCTATTTACAGTGGCAATGATGTCCAGTCCTATTCAAACACAAGAGTAAATACATTGATGTCCGAGATTATTTTCTCTTCATGATTCCCACCACCATAGATAAGATTACGCGGCGTTTGTTTCAATAATTGAAATCTCACGAGGCAAATGATTTTAATTATTAATTCTGGTTGAAATTTATTAATGAATAACACATTAATCAAGAAAGATTTTAATTAGTAACTCCATTTTTCTTGAAAAACCAGGATATTCTAAATTATTGATTTCAAAATTTGAGGATTACATCATTAATGCACTGTGTTTCACTAGATGGAGAATTACATCATTATCATTCATAAGATATGTTCGAATTCCTATATTTTTATATGATTATTTTATATTTTTGAAGTATATTTTTATTTTGTGTTTTCTACATTTTCAAGTGACAGCACTGTATTTTTTTTAAATGAAAACTAATATACATACAGAATTTAATTTCTTTCTTATCATTAATTTGTCTCTCTTTTTTGCATCTGTCAAGAATATTTGTACTCTGCTGGCTATTAAAATTGCTACGTCAAAAAGACGACACGCTACTCACGTGAAATTTACAAGACAGGCAGATGTTGTAATACGCAAATCATTAGTTGTGGTTGGCTAATCAACGCGCTTCTATTTAAAACAGTTGGTGATAGCAACACCTACATAAAATTAAAATGTAAAAATTGTAATGCAGGTTTTTTCATGAGCAAAATCCATCCCCAAGTAGTTGAGTGAAAAAAAATTGGGATGCATCGTGAAAAAAGAGAAAATGCTTTGCTGAATGTTTCTGAATTTGATAGCGGTCAAATTGTAGCCTATCAAAATTGTGATGTATCATATAGCAATATGGGTGATCCTCTTTCTCGAGGTACCACGACTGTCTGCTGTATATGGAATTGATGTTTTCAAGACTATACAGAAACTCATGCTGACTCTTAGATGTAAGTTGTTTCTAACAGTCATGACCACATTATTAGCATGGCCTTAATGCAGCGTACAGCCAAATCATAAGCACTGAGTGAAGAAATAGGGCTATTTGTAAAACAAATTTCTTCTCAACCAACTCGATGATGTTTGCAAAAACACGTGCCATTAGCTCGACAACCATCATTTTGATTGATTTTTAAGCTACAATACAGATAAGAGCAACTTCAATGAAGTGCCCAACACCGATCAAATCATTTACATAGGAATGACTTGTCAGGCTGTCAAATTAATACCAGTTCTGCTTAGTATCATATTCGATTCCACCACCTGAATTAAGATATAAGGCGTTCTTGAATACAAGTCTCAGTTTCCTCTTGTTTGCAATAATGTCAGTTGGAAAAGTGATCATCACATTTCAGTTTTATTAAGGCACGTAGCTTTACCTTTCATTCAAATCCTAAAAAACGTTAACGCTTTAAAGGGGTAATGCATGATCGCTTGTTTCATGTATTGTATGTGCCTTCTTTGATGTAAAAAATGCTACTCTCACCAACAGGTTATCCAAATCTCTGACCAACAGAAATGTCTAGATAATGGCTGCAGAGTGATTGGCTCATCACCATACACTTGTTACTACGGTAGATAAATTATGGCATCGGATTAAAGTTGCAAAGGCAGCTGTACCTGTGTAAAATATCTGATCCATATCTGACTCAATACAAGGTGTATAAAGTGCTGTTATTACTGCTAGAGATTATTATGCAGGATACAGATTTCTCAGGAGACTTATACTTCAAACTTCTTGAAAACTGAAGCACTTCCTATATTCGGTGTAATATAGTTATTTAATAAATATTATTTTGTTAGCAAATGATAAGAGAAGAAATCATGGGGGCCACGTCTTCATCAGGAGGGAGATGGTCAGCTATGCAAAATAAACTGTCTTTTTTGTTATGTTTATAATATCTATATATATATATATATATATATATATATATATATATATATATATATATATATATATATATATATATATATATATATATATAATAGAATGTAAAGTATGCTTCCATAAATCTATGAAATAATAACTTAAAACTTTCAAGCAATTTTGAATAACACGGTGAATTAATAAAAATGAAATAAATAAAATGTTTTCTTTAAAAAAAATTCTGAATTAAAAAAGTGCAATATCGTGAAATTAAACAAAAAAATGAATGCAAATATTTAATTACTTCATTCTCTCATGGCACCTTTTGTCAAACTTTTCAGAGTTAATAAAAAAATTAAATAGGTAATATAAAAGCTTGATGCATTTAAATTTTTGCTGCTTAATCTGTTCGGGTAATAAATAAATGAATTTTTTATATTATATTAACAAATAAAAAAATTGAAATAATACATTAAGAAAGAAATAATATATTCAAGAAATTTTTTCTAAAATTTCTTCAAGAAACATCATTGTGTATTTCCCTTTCGCGATTTAAATCTCAATTTTTAATTTTTTCATTATTTATATCTGTTATTCTTAGAAAAATCCTTTAGAAAGAATAAAATGTACTCACTTGTTTACAGGAGTCCCTCCGTGGCTCACAACTGAAAAGAAAACATTCATTTTGTACTTTTAGACTTTTGAATTAAAATAGCAACATAACAAAAAAAGAAACCATACCGGGTATCGGGCGGTACAGCCATGGCAACACCACTCTACAAGGAATACTTGTGGAGGAAGCGATTTTTAAACGTGATTTTACCGTAATCCGCCCGTTTCCCGGCTCAATTCGATCACGCGCGAAAAATTCTTTACGTTAAGAAATTCAATACTTACCCCGCTGCTCCTTTTTTGGAAAAGGAAATCTGGAAATAGGCTGAATTCTCCCGAATAGCAATTCCATAATAGTGGTACCTGCAAGCAAAATAAAACAGTGAAAATATTATAAGCTCTTTAACTGAAAGGAAACCTTGAAATAGAATATTTTTACCTAGACTGTCCTCTCGTGCCCAGCCTTCTGGTTGTTAGTGTTGGAAACTGCTGGCGTATAATCTGAAATAAATTTAAAAATAAAGATATTTTAACTCTGATAAAATCCCATTCTTCATTTTCACCGATCAACAAAGTAAAGAAGCAATAATTTATTGAATTAAAAGAAGCGACTTCTTTTACATTTATAGCTTCTTTTTTTTATTAAAACCAACTTATTTACATTTAGAATGTCACTGTTAATCGATATGGATTAATTGTGTATTTATATTGCGTAGATTAATTTTTATTGTTTTCCCAAATTGTTCAAGAAAATCTTTGACTTTAAATGCTATAATTTAGAAGAAGCTAATGTAATTTCGTTTCAGTTTTCTTTAAAAATTTGGGAAAAAATCTAGAATAAAATAATAAATCATATTTGATATTTCTATTTCAGTTGTATTTGTCTTCCGAATGTATTAAATGATTTAATTACATTTACACCTCCAGCTCTATGATTTTAAAGAGTTCTAAGCAGTTCATATTTGAAAGAGTTAAATACTTTCACTTTCTTTCATTTTATTAACATTCTTATCAAATTTTACTGTTAGTTGAAATTTTTCCAGGGAAACAAATGATTACTTTTTGGATATAGACAATTTTGACAATTTCTTTAGAACTCGGAAAATAAATATGCAAGAGTTAAAAAAGCAAGAAATTGATATATTAAGAAAAGGAATTGATATTGAATATTCAATCTACTCAATACATCGATATATTATGAAGACTGAAAATGGCAAACCACTAGTAATATTTTGGGTTAAAAACATCATTCGCAATTAAAATGCAACATTTCAGTCAGTTATTGTGAATAAAAAATAAATTTCAGAATCGATTTCTAAGATATTTACAGTATGAATTACATCTGTAAATGACCAATGATAAACATGCTTTGCTTGTAATGCTTATTGCTTTTTAAATTCTATTTTTCATTATTAAAAAGTAGAAGTTCCAATAATAATAACCATATACAAAAAGTGGTTAAAAAGCTTTCCTCTATATACTAAATTTCATCAGGCTATCCACTCAAACATATACAAAAAGAAAATTCATACATGGATGTTTGAAAGTATGCGCAAAAAATTGTGATAAATTTAAGCAAAAAAAAAAAAAAAAACCCCTTACAGTTACGATTATAGTGAGAGAATGAGATTTCTTAAAGGCCACAACAAGTTGAGTATTATATTGAGAAACCACAAATGGCTTTGGAATGATTATTGTATGATGCAAATTTCAGACATAAAATATTTGCAAAGAAGGGCACTACAAGGAATTAATGACAACACAAGAAGGGGGGGGAAATTTTTTTATGGGAATTCCAAGTTTTTAACGGGTCCGCTTTTGCATTCGACAATGGATGACGTATATTGGAAATATTGGGCAACCAATGATAAATGCAACATAAAATAAGAAGTTTGTGAATTTCATGTTTATGATTTCTTCTAATTCTGACACATCTCATGATCAAAACTGAAGAACAAGAAATTCATAGGACTCAATCAGAAGATTACGATGGCCACGAAACTGTAAGCATTACGGGAAATGTTTCTATCGCAAGGTAAGTTTGATACTTAAAGATAAATTTAATACTTAATTGAACAAAATAAAGAAATATAACTAGAAATCATCGGAATAATTTTATTAAATACATTAAAATCAATATTCAATTTTTTATATATTTAATATTAGGATTGCTCTTATTTGTTTTGATTCAGAAATACTTTTACTTGAATTGCATGCTCAATATTTCCTTATTTGATTCCCATTTCATTACATATCCTACCTCAGAGGATATTTGTATTTATTAATTTTTGTTGGCATATTTATGGTTTTCATTCAAGTTGTAAAATTGTTGTTAGCTTTTTCCTATGACTTTTTGATAATAATTTCTTAAGATTTAGGAAATTAACATTAGACACTAATAAGTGACCAGAAATAAATAGCTTTCTTTCTGTAATTATAACTATGCCTTTCAGCATTGAAACGATACAGTAAATAAGAAGTTGAAATTCTACAGAATTAACCTTTTAAATTTTCAGGTATGTTTTTAAAAGATAAATCTTGCTTGTTTTATTTTCATTTATTTTAAAAGATACTCTTTAAGGAAATTTTCCAAATTATAGTAACGAATGAAAATATTTCCTTGCTCAAAAAATATTTCTGAACATCATTGGACTACTTTTTGAAGTTCTCGTGTCGTTGATCATAAAATTTGACGCCTTAAACATTAGAAGAAAAAAAAAACGATCCAAATCATAACGGAAGCAAGGAGTCTCTTATAAACATTCTTTCATCTAAAGTATAAGAAGCAAGATATGATTTCAAACTGTAAGAGTTTTGTTTCGAAGCAATAAGCAAAATTTTTCTTCACATCATTTATAAAAACATTACTCAAGGTAACTGTTGAATTTGAACAAGGAATAAATAGTATGGATAACTCTAAATTTAATTATCTTAACGGCTGCTAATAAAATAATTTCGTTTCATAAAGACAATTAGAGGGAAATTGATTTTGTATACTTTATGTAAAATTCCATTAGTATTATTTATTGAAGAAAAATTGCTTTTATATATCCTAAATTCAAAAATATTTTAAATGTTTAGCTCATATTCGCGTGAAGAATAAATTTGAAAATCTAAGTGAAATATTCGGTTAAAGTTCAGATTGAGAGTTAATTTTCATACTTCTAAAAATTCAAAAATTGCTATCAAAATGAAAAAAAAGACATTTTTGAATAATAAACTACATTTACTGAATACACTGCCCAAAACAATTAAAGAATATTGAAGTTGTGGATTTATCTTGCTTCTGGAGAACTGTTTGATTGATTGATACATTATTGACAGACGTAATAGGCTATATGATATAAAAATGACATTTGTTTGGCAGAAAAATTTCCGTTTCATTAAGCATTTGGATACAAAAGGAAAAAGACACAATTTGTGCTTGTGAGAAAAATAAATAAAAAGCGTGTTTCCTTAAAAGAGAAATCGTTTTAAGTAGGGGTATGGTTTCCCCGGATGGCCAGCAATGTTGAACACCTTTAAGGCATCGGGTCGATCAGATTATTAATGAAGGGCTGGGGTATTCTGCCTCACTACTCCAGAAGAGCTTTTTTCAGCTTTCGGAGACTTTATGAGGGTGGCAGACGTTCAGCAACTCGTCTGCCTAGAATGTCCCAAATATGTTCTATTGGTCTTCTGACGGGTGAACACACTGGCCATATATTCGTATGATTCCCTCCTCCAACAGGAAATCATTCACCAAGTTAATGCGACGTGGCCTGCAATTGTCGTCCACTAACACGAAGTAATTGTTGCAACGTCTGAGGATCTCATACCTATATTGGCGACCGGTCAGATCTTCATTTCGAATGATATTAAATTGGTGAGTTCATCAATATGGATGTCTGGATAGACCATCACTCCCACACCACCAAATCTGCCACTTTCGAACACGAACGCAGTGTATCTAGTACCGCGTTTCTGCCAGGTGAAAATACATTTATTATCAGGATGAAACGGAATTCGTCAGAGAAAAGTATATTGCGCCATTCATTTCTCTTAAGTTCACATGGTTTATTGCCTACTCCCGGCGGGTACGACGGTGCTTTCATATTAACATGATGCACATCATTGGTCGGTGAGCATACTACGCTGCAGAGCTGTAGTTTCAGACAGTTTGCGTCAAAACTATGGTATGAGTACTGTGGTACACTAGCGAAGGTGTTATTGAAGATAAGTGGCATTCTTATTTCGGTGTCTCCAAGCTGTTAGTGTTGAATAATGGTCTTCATTGGGTGTTATTACACGTCTAGGGCCTTGCTCTGATTTTTGGCCTGCATTTTAAGTCTCCAAATAAATGATTTCAGTTCCTAGGAATCAGAATTTTGAATTTATTATGACTCTTACTAACTTGGATTGTGTTTGGCACACTTTGACGAACCAACAACTCTCCAATCTTTTTATTTAGTTAATGATTTTGTTGAGATATCGTACTCATCGAAACAACATGTTTACTGAATGTCGATCATTCTTTTCCGTTTTGTTTTACATTATGTTTAAATCAAAATCTCATTCGTTGCCTCTAAAGTATTGTCTTCGACATCAAATTCAAAATTTGTATTTACGATTCTGTAAATAGAGAATCCGTTTTATGCAAGAAAAAAACTAGCTTATACCATCATTTTATAAAAGAAATATTTACGAGATCCAGACGCAGGAAAGGTCAAAATAAACTTATTATCACGTAGGATAAAAATCACCATATTAGCAATTTTATTAAAATTTTGTCAAAAAGGCTTATGAAAAATAAAAGCTGAATTGAGAAGAATCTTCTTTCAAAATTTTAAATTTTAGAGCTTTTTATCGATTTTTGTTATTTCAGATAAAGGTAAAGCATAATCAAACTTTTTCTAAAATCACAATCAGACGATATATATATATATATATATATATATATATATATATATATATACAGCCTTTGAAATTGAAAAATTAATTAATTAATTTTGAAAAAGTTTAATCTCAAAAATTTTCTTTAATTACTTTTTTGTTCATAAATACAAAAATTAAAAATCTTAAATAATACAAAAACACATAAAATTCAGGAAAAATTTAATTTATTTTAAACTTTTTTAATGTGTGTCAAAATGGTTTCGAACACTTATTAAAATCCTATAAACTATAATGAATGTGTTTATCTACTCAAGTTTACGTCCACTTTTACTTAATTTATTCATCCACTCAAATGTACATCAATTTAATGAAATTATACAGTAATTTCAATTTTTGTGAGAAAGAATATTATTTTATAACCCACATTTATTAGCAAATAGAAAAAACTAACTATAATGGATCGAAAATCAGGTCCTACCTTTGGATTGGTAAGAATTATCAGATGGCAAAAATAATTTGGTTTTTACTTGAGGTAAAATTCAGCATTAAGTTGACTAAATAATGGAATTTTGAGTAATTTGGTGTTTAATTTTAATTGTTTATTTCCATTCATGTTCAAAATATTTCATTACCTTTGGCAACAGGGTGACTGGCCATTTATAAATGTACTAAATTCTACTTTGAACAATTTCAAACTAAATTTCAATTTTATTCCTTTCCTTATATAATTACTTGCAATCAATGCGAATAGAAAAACTATTCATACCTTTCCAAAGGAGGCTGCATTTACTGGCTGCATATAATTTTTGGCACAAAAATCCACATAATGCATGTATAATGTACTTCTTGGTATGCATACACCTTCCGCTGTTTCATAGTTTTCTTCTAACCTGTAAGAAAGCTCTTATTTAAGATATTCTTGAATGTATAGCTTTTCAATAACAATTTCCAATAGAAATGCAGTTGTACACCAAATGACCATTTTCATGAACCGCAATGGGCGATTTTTCTTGTATTGTACCTCTCTAAAAATAATGACGTGAAAGAAAAGAAAAATGGTATAATGTGATGCAAAAGGCATATAAAATAACAAATAGTTATATAAAAGAAATAAATGTGGAACTCAAGATACCATCAATTAAATCATTATCCTCAAAATGTATTTCTTTGGAAGTTTTTTAATATAGCTATTTAAAATATTATCAATGGCTGAATGTTCTCACTGATTGTCAACAGAAAAGGAAAGAATATTTCGGGGAAGCTTACTTCTATTGAGTCATCTTCAATTGATGAAAATAAATTTCTTATTCATTTTGTGTGATACAAAACAACTTATTTTACGATAAACCAAAACGCACTTATATTTTGGGATCTAATCTGTCATTTAAAAATGGAGAAAAGTCATTTTAAGTGTGTGCTTATTATAAACTACACAACTTCCATTGAATGTCGATCTCAAATTGTTTCATGCCCTTATTCTACATTCTTTTGTGTTGTGCTTCTCATTACTGTTTGCAATCCTTCATGAGTAATGTAACATTGTTGAAATAGAAATTTTAAAATTAAAATGTGTGTGCAAAACACAAAATTGCATATGAAATGTTGATTAGAGAGAAAATAGAAAGAGAGTATATTCTAAGTCTCTAGATGTGAAAGAAAAAATCAAATAAGTCAATAGTGAAAGTTAATAAGTATAAAATTTACAATGCATTTAATAACAGAAATTTTATATTTCTTCTTGGATCACCA
This sequence comes from Latrodectus elegans, assembly GCA_030067965.1. Taxonomy (NCBI): domain Eukaryota; kingdom Metazoa; phylum Arthropoda; class Arachnida; order Araneae; family Theridiidae; genus Latrodectus; species Latrodectus elegans. The sequence goes on from CM057809.1 coordinate 10,760,454, forward strand.
ATAAGCGAACTTACCTTGGAAGAAATTGTTTTATTAATTATCAATTTAAAAAAAGCATCTAAGAATTCATGAATTGCCACATAAGTATTTGACATTCTTTTTTTGTAACTAATCTTAAGTAATAATTTATTCGTCAACTCATAAACATTTTCTTATGTATTGACAAGATAATTAATTACTAGACGTAAAACTAAAAAGAACAAATAAATTATATATAGTGTCATTGGATTCTGTTTCTAAAACTTTACCATATATATATATATATATATATATATATATATATATATATATATATATATATATATATATATATATATATATATATATATATATATATATATATATATATATAACTGCGTGGAAAAGTAGAAGAACAAAAGATAATTTTCAAATAAAAGAAGAACTTTGAGTTCTTACAAAATAATTTTACTACAGCACTTTTAAAATCTTATTTACATTCCGATAACTATATCTCTAACATGATATAGAAACTACCTGCTTGTTACAATTAAAAATCAATTTGAACCACATCATACAGTGGGAAAAAATAGAAGGACAGTTCGAAATATTGAAAATAAAAATCTTGTTAACAAAGATTTTTTTCTGTTATTTGCTTTAATTACTTCAAAGACTCTATTTGCCATTAAATCATATAAGTCTTGAATTTTTGTTTGACAAAAATTGTTCAAAACACAGTTCAAATCTTCTCGAAGTTCGATCAAAGATTCATATTGCTTGCCTCTAGTACACACTCTCCAAAGAGTTATTGAGTATATGTTTTTGACAATACTAAAGTCTGGCCTTTTAGTAGGCCATAGCAAAACCCGATTATCATTTGTTTGTAATTAATTTTTTATACCATTGGTACTCTGAATTGATATCCCATATTCATGAAATATCTTACTTTCTCAGCCTGGATCAGTGTCATAGGGATTGAATTTAAAATTTAAATGTAATGTGAATGTGTCTGTGTTTCATCCAAAAAACACTAGATTAGTCTTTCCACCGTCCGCAACAGCTATCCAAACCCCTATCGGTCTGGTAGAATAAGTTTCCTCTTGTGTACCCAGTAATACTGATAACCGTCTGGGCCATCTAAATTGTATTTTTTTCCATCAGAAAAAATAACTGAAATCCATTCACAAGTCATGTGTTCTTCGGCCCATAGTAGCCGGTGCTCAATGTGCCTTTCCTTCCATTTAAAATGGTACATTCTTTTCTTGAATATAAGCGTATCCCATCTTTTTATGAAGTTGTAGCGTATTCTTTTGGTTACATGTGTGGTTCCAGACAGGTCTTATGCTATTCATATAATTCTACACGTTTTTTTTTTTTTAAATTTCTTTAAGGATTTTTTTTTTATCACCTAGTGCCAATTTTTTATGGCTGCCAGTTTTTGTTTTCCTCTGATTCTTTGGGTTTTACAAGAAGTTAGAAACAGCTTTTGGACTGATGAGTTGATGCCTTGCAATTTATCTTATACCTTTGGCCACATCTTTAGGTGACACAATTTGGCTTTTTTGAAATTCCCTTAAAAGCTTCCCCCTAGGTACAAAAATTTTCACTATATAAAAATTGAGGAGATTTTTTCAACAAGATATATCTTTTGAAAGAAAGAAGGTTTAAAATAACAATTTTTTCAATATATTAAACAACTACGGACTTCAAAATGAGAATATTTTTGCAGGTATCTTTCTCAGACCAAAAATCTCCTTAAGTACTATTTTATAGTATTTTCTTAAAGGTTCATATGACTTATTCGCTGAAAATAAAAGAAAAATTAGATTAATAAAATAAAAAAATTTACGTTAATTGCGCTAAAGTATAAAGCAAAATTTATAAAATATGAGTGTCCCACTTTTTCCCAGCAGTGTATATATATATATATATATATATATATATATATATATATATATATATATATATATATATATATATATATATATATATATATATATATATATATATATATATATATATATATATATATATGTATGTATGTATGTATGTATATATTTGCATGTATGTATGAATTTATATTTATATAATAGCATATACCGATTTTTTTAATTCCATTAATTATTGATCATGTTTCTGATTTTAAAATTCATTTTGTTTAATATTCGACTATCCGGACCATGTTTAGTCTAATCAAATTTTGAGTATTAAGATACAAATTTCTTTAGTGAAGTAAATTAGGCCACTATGAAATTTATTTTTAGGGAACTGATGCTACGGAGCTCTTCATCCTTCAAGAAAAAATTATCATTTTCCTTTTTTATGAAAGAATGATTATTTTCCTCTTTTTATGAAAGAATGATTATTTTCCTCTTTTTATGAAAGAATAATTACTTTATTCTTTTTATATTGTTATCTATGTGTTACCACTGGGAATATAGAAAAAAATATTTGCAACATTGGATTCCCGCTTTTTCGTTCTTCATGTCTATATATGTTTTTCTGATAATAACAATGTTTAATATTTTTTTAGTTTTTCAAGAAAATATTATTTTTGCTGTCGACAGCAAATAGTGTTTTTGCTTATTTTTATACAGCATCAGCCGTAGACACATTGGAACAAAGATGAAAGAATTTCAATAATTATTAATTTCGTAACTAAAAGTAGTTTACAAGCATTTGATTTGGTTTTAGCTAATCAATATTCACCCTTTTATTTCATGCTACAGAACATTATTTCTAGAAACGATTAAATAAATTATTTGGTAATGTGTAAACCTTTATGCGTAAAAATGTCGAGCTACATGTTTTCACATTTAAACTGAGAATTTACTGTGAAGCGAATTTTTCATTCTTTAATACGCATTCCGAAACGTTTCCTTATTTTGTTATGCTGCATAGAGAAAAGAGCTAATGTAAGTTATGCTTCTGTTTCCATTACATTCATCTAATGTTGGTCTTTTCAGTTCATAACTGAATTTGAACTTTAAATGTATTGTAATATGTATGTTAACGTTAAAATATGTATAATTCATTTATTTCATAAAATAACTAAGCATTTCATAAAATAACTATACAAGTCAGTTAAAGTATATAATGGATAAATAATTTCAGATTATACCGAATTATTTTATGTAATAACTAGCTATTCTACAAAATAACTAACGATAGATTACACAGGCCTACAAAAAAAATTTTTTTTTTTTTTGGTACTAAGGATTTTAGAGCAGATTTTAACTATATTTTTATTGCTGAATCTAAATATGAAAGCAGTTTTTCTGTATCAGCTCTAGATTTTTAGATAAATTCACTTATCTATCAATGCTTTTTTTTCTATTTAGTACTTTCAAGTACAAGTGTTGTAAAATTTATACAGGGAAAGATTCTTATATATTTGCCTTATTGTCAGTCTTCTTTTGTAACCAATTGAATTTAAAATAATAATATTTAGGAAATAACTAATTATTATCTTTAAAAATTATTTTTTTAATTCATTCATTATAAAAAGAAGACAAACAATATGAGATATATAACTGATTAGTTGACAAATTCTTAATAAATGGGATTGAATCCTACTTATTAGTGCTATCCAGTTAGTTCCATAGAAATCCGATAGATGGAGACGTCTGTCCACTATCTGAAGTGACCTTCAAAGCTTCAACCGCAGTTGAGAGTTGAGAATAGTTCGTGAATTCCAGCGGTGCAGATAGATAGAGGTTAGCGTCATATGAAATTTCTCTTTAGTAACGAGTTGTTAAAAAGTAAATCTAAGTATTTGTGTTGTTGAATAGAAATAAAATGAGTTCAAGTAAAAGAAGCTGTGTACATCATCCTGATATTTTTTGCTACATATGCGGAGAATACACGCTACTGGAAAACAGAAAATCTATTAGGGACTTTGTAAAGAGGGCTTATCTTGGATATTTTGGTGTTAAACTTGGTGATCAGGATAAAACCTGGGCACTACATATTGTCTGTAAAACTTGTACAGAGCATTTACGACAGTGGACTACTGGGAAAAGGAAAAGCCTGAAATTCGGTGTACCAATGGTTTGGAGAGAACCAAAAAATCACTTTGATGACTTATTTCTGCCTAGTAAATATTACTGGAATCAATCTAAGGAACCGTAATAAGTGGACTTATCCAGATTTAGTCTCTGCAAGACGCCCTATCCCTCACTCAGAAGTGCCAATTCCAACTTTTCACCAGCTACCAGAACTCTGTGAGGACGCTTATTGTCTCTTTGATCAGAATTCTGATACTACTGAAGGTGACAGTGATTTTGAAACGATATCATCAATTCCTCAATGGTTCAACCAAGATGAGTTAAATGACCTCACTAGAGATCTCAATCTGTCGAAAGAAGCTTCTGAATTACTGGCTTCCAGGTTGAAGGAAAAAAATTTACTTGAACCAGGAACGAAAATTACATTCTATCGCACAAGGGAGAAAGATCTGCTACCTTTTTTCTCTGAAGAACAAAATCTTGTATTTTGTCATGCTGTTAGAGAATTCCTGGTAAAAATAGGTCTTCCTGAATGTTTTCCAGATGATTGGCGCCTATTTATTGACAGCTCAAAGCGAAATTTGAAATGTGTTCTTCTACATAATGGGAACAAATATGGCTCAATACCAATTGCTCACTCAACGAAAATGAAAGAGCAATATGACACCATAGCTTTGGTCTTGGAAAAAATAAAGTATCGTGAACACCAATGGGTGATTTGTGTAGACTTAAAAATGGTAAACTTTCTCCTTGGACAGCAAAGTGGCCACACAAAATGTCCTTGTTTCTTGTGTCTCTGGGATAGCAGAGACAAAACGCAACACTGGGTTAGAAAAGAGTGGCCTAGGAGAGAAAACATGGATGTTGGGGAAAAGAATATCATCAACGATCCTTCAGTTTCACGAGAGAAAATCATCTTTCCACCACTGCATATCAAGCTGGGTCTAATGAAGCAGTTTGTAAAGGCTCTTGATAAGAATGGATCATGCTTTGCATATATAGGGAAAAAATGCCTCAGCTGAGTATGGAAAAAATTAAAGCTGGAATATTTGATGGCCCACAAATAAGACAGCTGATTAAAGACCCTGACTTCATAAACTCAATGAATGAGATTGAACAAAAAGCCTGGAATTCATTTGTTTCAGTTGTCCAAAATTTTCTGGGTAAACACAAAGCTGAAAACTATGTTGAATTAGTCAATGAAATGCTGAATAATTTCAGATCCCTTGGGTGTAACATGAGCATTAAGGTGCACTATTTACATAGCCACTTTGACCGTTTTCCTGATAATTTAGGAGACATTAGTGAGGAGCAAGGTGAAAGATTTCACCAAGATATAAAATGTATGGAGGATCGCTATCAAGGAAGATGGGATACTCACATGATGGCAGATTACTGCTGGACTTTAAAACGGAATTGTTCCAAAATACATTCAAGAATGTCACATAAAAGAAGTTTCCGAAATGTTCAGTGAATAATCTGTTTAAATCATGACTTTTTCTGTTTTCTTTTGTATTTAATAAGCAATATCTATGTAATATAATAAAAATTCCCTGTTTAATTTGTTTGTTTAAACCATGGTTTTTCTTTTAAAATAGTGTAATGCATGATTCATTAAAATGTTGATATCTTAAAAATTCAAGCTAATAGGCAAATATTCATGGCATATTTGGATTCAGTGCATCGAATTCATATAAAATCACCTCCAAAATCTTTGGCACCAAAACCACTGTTGACCAGTGTTATTAAAGTGAAAAATAAACAATTTCAAAATTATTTTGTAAATCAATTAATCATAAGTAGCTAAAATCTCTAGAAAAATACCCTATTGTGGATTATTATAATTCATAAATAATAAGGGAAAGCTGTTGTTGTTATTTATAATACTTTGACAAGCCAAGCTCACAATGCCGCTAGTTATGCGAATTTAAGTTAATAAAGTACGTCTTTCATTTAACAAGAGTACCACAAAAATGAGAGTGCGACTTTGCTCTAAACTCTTCTGGTAGATGGCACTACCAGAGGATCCACTCCCTCAATTTTAACATTGATCTGGAGGGGGAAGAAATTTTCTCCAGAACATTATACTCATGGTAACTGCTCAACGACCGATCACAGGACTTTCGATTCCACAACTTCAACGAGCACGTATATCGCATGTATTCTGTGGAGTCTTTGGGGGCATTGAGAATCCAGCCCCACCCTTCAGGACGGAAGTCCGATGCCCTAACCACTAGGCTACTATGGCCATAAAGAAAATCTGATGATATATGAATTATAATTGCTATTATTGTTAGCATTAGTTACACTGTCTAAATTTTAAGCCTAAAAGTAACTGTGTAAAGCATACACATACACGTCATTAGAAGGCAGCAGCCGGCTCAAAAACGACTGAAAGCAGCTAGAACGTTTCAAAGATCTTTCGAGAGCCGTATTTCATATTTTGACATGATCAAGTAATCATTATTCTATAAGAATACCTAGTTAAATTGCAGAATTCATTAACTTTATATACTTTAAATGACTTATTCAGTTATTTCATAAAATACCTAGTTGTTATATGAAATAATGAGTTTCACGCTTTAACGGCAAGATATATGCTTTTATGCAATAAATTGTGAATGGTATGTATTGTTACAATTAAGCTGAAACTTCATTAAGAAATTATTTTTTTCATTTTTTTGGATTTCTGTTTATTTCTTTATATCGTATAAGAAAAGATTTAAAAGTTATCTTTTCCAAACAACTGTCCCCAAATGGGCGCTGGATATCCAAAATCTATGTATAAATTCTCCCTGGGGATATTTAAACTCTGCGAACATAAGATAAGTACTTTGTCAACTGCAAATTCATTGAACCAAATATAAAGTTATTTAAATAGAATAGAGAGAACCGGATATATTCAACTAGTAATAAATATGATTCTGTAACCAGGTATATCTACAGTCATTTGAGCAAAATGTGTATTTGAACATATGGCAAATGTTGACTTCACTGATACCTGACAATGAATTTTATATATATTTAGTTGACACTGGATATATAAACTGGATATATATCACTGATACCTGACAATGAATTTTATATATATTTAGTTGACACTGGATATATAAATTTGTAATGAGGTATTAAATAAGTCCTTAAAATGATGTCATCAAATCTAATATTTCATTCACCATTCTTTTAAAGAAACTAAGAGAGCGGTTTTGTTTACTAAAATTCAAACACTAAAAAGGAATGATCTGACTAACATTAAAATTCCAAGAAAGAAAGAAATTGAAGTGATTAACATTTCAGCTCCTTCGAAGAGACAAACGACATCTGAAGCATTGCACCAAAAAAAATTGTACAGTGGATTTCTCCTTCGAAAAAATCACTTTGAAATATCAAGTACAGAAAAATACTGTCGGCAGGATCCTTTTCAATTTAGAGACGGATTTTCGCTCCATGATCTCGCTCTGGTCAGCCAGTGTCACGCGAATTTAAAATCAATGGGTTGATGAGAGAGTGGTACTCATATCGTGAGGTCAACCCTTCAACCTCACGATATGAACCTTACAATCTCATCAAAGACCACTAGTCAAAAATGGGCTTGTTTGAAAACGTCCAGCATCAACTTGTACAAAGGAATGACATTCTAAACATTTTGGATACTTTGAAGTAGACAGCTTAATGGTCGAATGTCAATGAAGGCTTTTGGCGTCAACAGAATAAATGAATTCCTAGGAGGACTTTTCAGAAATAATGAGAAGACCGCAAGGAAGAAACCTTGGCTAACTTTCAAGCACCCACCCAATAGATATGTATGCAAAATGCAGAAGTACAGCTCTATCTTTCTTTCTTCAACAGTGTCTAGGATCAAACCTGGGACCTTATACTCCAAAGAGAGATGTCTTACACTAGGACACGATGAACCTAATGGGATGACATTTTGACATCGCCAAGTGGATAACCTAACAGCACGTAAATTGCACGTAAACACGACAACCCCCAACAAGTAAATTGCCTTCCGAAAGGACTTTTGATAGATAGGGGGCCGTATTCAAGTGTCATACCAACCCCGATAGGCATTCATGTAGAAGGAAGAAGCTCAATATCCATTTCCCATTGTTCAACCGTAGCTGAGATTTAACCTGGGACATTATGCTTCTAAAAGGGATGTCCTACTGCTAGGCCGTGATAAGCTCAATGGGATGGAATTTATATCATCACAGACTGTTTTCACGGTGAGCATTATTTCAACTTCCCTTGATAATGTTACATAGTAACAAAAGACGACTCTGGTACGCCCATTGACAAGGATGGATACTGGAGTGGCCCACTATCGTCTTTTCTGGCATATCCCAGTTTAGCTTGCAGCATTGCGATAGTCACATAAGTGTCTGGAAGAGAATGCTCATCGCTTACTTGCATTCAATATAAAAATAAGGGCTATGCACCTAGTTTGATTATATGGGCAAACAATAGGTACAAGTCTCGCAAATCTTTAATTCAGATCGATAGGAATTTCAATGGATATCGGTACATTTCTAACATTTTAAGGCCATTGATTTCCTTATCTTAGAAGGCTGCGAAATGCCATTGTTCAATAACATAATGCAAGAGCACATGTTTCATTCTGACTTTCCTAAATACACAGAGTATTAAGATTTTTGTCCTGTCCTGTACGGTTCAAAACCCATCACAAAGTAACCACCTGGTATGGATTGCTGAGAGACTGGTCCGGCACACCTATCCAGTTACTAAAGTTGATAAATTAAAGCAATTCCTAAGCTGCCCAGTTCCATTCCACAGCAAACTGAGTAAGGGTCGTTTAAGACGTTAACTGCAACTGTTTCTACTAACTTCCCACCCCAAATTGTTTGAACATTCCTTGAAAATTGTTTGAAAATTTATAACCATTTTGTCTTTATACCATACTGCTTACATTGAAATGTCTTTTTGTTTGATTTCCTTCACCGTATGGTAATTTTAAAAGCTGACAAGGAATAAAAAATGATTTTAATTGCCTAAACTTCAAAAAATTACTTTTAAAATTTATATGAAGAACAAAATTATGAATATTAACTGGATGAAATATTTTCTATTAAAAAATTTGGGAATAATATATAATAAAGGGAAAATCTAGATTATATATATTATTTTTGGTTTGAAAGGAAGATGAGTTTTATAAATAATTTGTATTGAAAAACAACGATGATGTTTAACAAAAATAAAGGTTTGATTAAGATACACTCTATAACAAAAAAAATCGAAGCACCAAGAAAGATCATTCTATTGCTTTGAAATTTCGTAGGCATAAATGTTTTGACCAAATATGCAACTGATTAAAATTTGGTGTCCAATGAATTAATTGAGTGATCTCCAGTGTATCAGAACTGCACATGCTGCAGATGTGTATAATGAGCAGTTATTGAATTGTTGTTAAGAATTTCTGTTCCTTTGGGATTTTGTATACCTTTCAACAGCTGAAAAAATACCCCGGTGAAGGATTTGAGATCATTATGAGCAGATGTCAGAGTTTGAAAGAGGTCATATCATAGACTGAAAGAAGCAGGTTAGGGAAATCAGAGAATCACTCGTCATATCGATCGTAAGGGTGTTGGCAAGGATTGGTAGACAACAACAGATTTCAACATCTTGATGGTAGTGGTCGATCTAGAACCACAAACAGATGGGGAGGATAGAGTGATTGTCAGATAATCTGTCACAGTGTCTAATTCATGGCTATCAACCATCAGACGTGCGACCTACACACGAAGGCCCACCATAACCATTTAGAGACAGCTGATGGAGTGAAATCTATTCTCTTACTGACCGTTACGCCACCTGCCATTCACCCCTGCACACTATCAAGCCAGATTATAGTAGTCCTTGGCTCCATCAAATTGAAATGAGGCTGAATGAGGGCGTATAGTCTTTAGCGACGAATGCCGCTTCTAATTGTGTCCTGATGATCATCGAAGATGGCTGGAGACACCCGGAGTAACGTACCGATCTTGTTTTAACTATTGCACGTCACACAAGTCCTTAGCCAGGAATTATAATCTTGGGTGCCATTTTTCCTGATAGTATGACTCTTTTTACTCATCATTAAAGGTACACTTACAGACAATCAATCTGAAATCTATTTTGTACCGCTCTCTTTTCAATATTCTGCCCTCATTTTTCAACAAGATAATGCAAGACCATATGTGACATGTGTTGCTATAAAAAGGAGTCTTACAGCTTCCCAAATACTTCCTTGGCCAGCCAGATCTCTCTCCCATCGAGGATGTTTGGGATATGATGGGAAAGTGACCACATCTATAAAAGAATGTTGATAACTTGGTCCGATGCAAATTTGGTAAGAAATTGCAGCAAATTTAGTAAGAAATATCGTAGTAGATCATACGGGAGCTTTATCAGTCTATGTCACACCATGTGGCCACTTTCATCCAGGCTAGAGGTGTTCAACATTTTATTGAGATAGGTTGCTTTGTAACTATATAACTAAAATAAATCATTAAATTTTGTGAAAATTTAACCACTTTCTATTCTAAACATAATTTTCCTATCCATTAATTTTTGCCTCCATCGGACAATTTCTTCGAGCGTGTCGATATTTTTGTTACAAAATGTATACTATTTATATATTGACAAAAAGCTTTTTGAAGAAAATTGTTTGATGAAAGGGAGATTTGAAGCCTGAGAACAATGACGCCTCCCTTCTATTATATTTTATTTTAAAAATATGATTTTAAATATATTTGTCTAAAAATGCAGTGAGAGAGGGAAATTATTTTATTGAAACATTAAAATTAACTACACTTACGTATTGAATAGTTTTTTGTGCATTTCATAAAGTATTTAATGTTCTTGATACAGTAGTCAAAGCAGGTATTTTGGCAAAATAGGAAATGAATATACAACACATGGAATAAAACTGAAAATTGAAGAAAATAGTTATAAACACTACTCTATTTGCTTTTACAAATCCTTTACAATGTGACAGACAAAAGTGTTCTTGTAAGGAATACAATTGGGAACCTAAAACTCTGATAAAACGAGTTACAGTATTTCTAAAAAATTCAAGCTTAAAAAAAATTGGAATTATATTGAGAAGAAATCTAGTAAATAATCAGTACGAAATCAAATACATTGTTCTGGGGGCGGAAATCCAACCAATTTAATATCCACTTATTCAAGTTCAGAAATTATGATTTTTTGTCGCTCTGTGGTCATTTTTTGCACAACTAATTTTAAAAGGACCAATTGTATAAAATGTGTATTCCAAACAACCAAGAACATCCACGATTCCCTCGGGATTTGAACCCATGAACCAAAGGCCAGATTGCTAAACATGCGGCCACCTGATCGACCAGAAATGTTCTGATACAAAAGAAATTTCTTTTTATCCTATGCCCACCTTCGGCATCTTTGTCATTAGTTAACAATCAGTCCAATAAAGTGATGATAAAGCAAGAATTAAAATTAGCATCTATATAGTTAGTTGTCTTCATGAAACTTTAAAACAATAGAGCAATGCTTGAGGTGATCACCCCTTGTTGTCACAGACGGCAAAAAGCTGAATCCTTGACTCTAATACGATATAAATGCTTCTGTAAATAGTCTTGTCCAGTGAGTAATCGAAAGCAAGGGACTCCAACAGATCGAAGCAGGGAACAAGGAATTCTACTACTGTCTAACTAGTATTTGAACACTTAGGCGCTCAATTCAACTGTTTATGAGTTTGCCTCTACACACTGATATATGTGTTTTTAGTAGTTCAGGATTTACTTTATTATTTTTTGTATGTCCTAATTGAATCAATCATTGAGTGCAAAAAGATTATAGCAGAGGGAAAAACTGGTAGATACGAACGTTAATTTGATTATTTATCGAAAAAAATAACTCTGTTGATCACACAAAAATGTATACAATTTAATTATTATGGTTATTTGTAAAGGGGAGCTACTTATTTCATCTGAAGAGAGCGATGGGTAGTGAAGTAAGCAGGATGATTAGGAACCGATTTTGGATCCAAAAGGTAGTTGAGGGTTCGAGCGAGCATAGACTGAAAGGGAAGATTTCTCCTAACAAGAATCCAAATCAGGAGCTAAACGATGGGATGTTCTGCTGAACAGCGAAACATCATGGTGGGAATTCGGACCAGACTATTTTATATTTTTTCATGAGGTCTCTCCAGCCCTCTTAACGTATACGAAACTAAAGAAGAGGAGGAGGAACTCGTTTCAATGGTATTGAAAAAAATAGATATTCAGAGAAACATGCTGTCATAAGCTGCATGACTTCCCGGTATAACTTTTAGGCCCAAGTACTCTTCACTTGTTTTGCACCCTCGTCTCCATCCATTCCTCTCAGTAATACTGAAATTCGAACTGATGTAAATTATTTAAACACCTAAAGTAAAACTTTAAGAATTTACTTTAAAGAAGGCAAATTTTGTATAAATTACACGTGTATGTTAAAGTGATTATAATAATGAGGCTGACTCTCCATTAAACTTGACTCGTGTGCAAAAAATGACCGTTGAGCGACAAACCAACCAAAACATTAAACTTGGCCATGTTGTTTATTCTATTATGTGCACAATGCTATTCTTTGCAATTAACTATATCACTTAATATGAACCTGGGTTTTTAAATAAGTGTTCATTAATAACAAAATTTAGTTAATGAAACTTAACGTAATTTGAAATTGTGAAAAGGAAAAAGCACTTAGTAGTAATGTGATAAATGTCTCTCTTTCTCTTCAAATTTTCTTAAAAACATATTGCTCTTTTCTCTGAAATTAGAAAAAAAATCTTCAAATTTGACAAATATTATTTTTGAAACTGATTAAAATGTGTATAGTTATCAATAAATGCATGTTAGAAATGTTTAATCAAGAACAGTTAAAATGAGCATAAAATATTTATATTTTCCAGGATAATTAAAATGTGCGCTGTGCTGTGAAGGTCGCAGTACAGGCTTTGCATTTTCTAGTCCATTGATAGAAAAATATGGAATTCTTAAAAACAGCCAGAATCAGGATTTTATTGCGCTCCTTGCTTTGTCTCTTGAATCATAGGCAAGCATGTCTAACCATCTCCTTGTTAGCAACGCACTTATTAATAGAAATAAAACTTTTTCTAAATTTCTTCCTAGTAATAATCATTGAGACAAATTTTAATCAAAATATTGAGGTAAAATATCCTAAAAATTAAAGTACTCTAGTGATCAGGGTGAAAAATTTTTCTTGGTGTTTTCATTCAAATTATTGCCCAACCTATTATTCCAAAATAAAGTCCTCTTCTACGTCCCGAATAGTTTCCTTTCCAGCAGGAGTTCATCCACTCAACATTCAAATCACTTTTATATTACTTTCGCAGCTAATTCATTTCTGCCAGGCGCCTTTTTCGCTGGCCACGTGATTGGAGGAGGGGAGTACCTTGAGGCACGTGGCTTGTCACGGTGACGCTTTGTTGCAATTCGTTTGGCTGCCTTAAAAATCGGTATTTCTGCACCAATTCTTCGTTCGTTACCTAACTATAAATGACAGCTTAAAGGGGAATCGCTCATCAAAAAGCGTTCACAGCTAACGATGCTAGTCTTTCTATCGGGGTGAAAATAGAGGATTGTTTCGTCTAACCTATGAAATTTGTCACCAGTAGTGCATGTCTGTTCAAAGTAAAATTCTTCCCGTTTTTCTTTCAAACAATGCAGGTATGTACTCAGAAAGCTTGTTGCACTTGAGAAAACAGGACTGTATGTGTGATGAATAAGATGGTGTTTTGCTTTACTCATTCTCAAATTTTTGCATGAATATTTGAAAAGTTATTCGTATGTAGCTGTAAAGCGTAACCAATGAATGCAAGAAATTTATTAGTTTGCTGCCAGTTTCCTGTATTGTAAAAAATTATCTGCATGCAGAAAACTTCGAATTTACTTATCATTTATTCTTTAATAGAAAAATGTGAACAATAAAGTTGCTACGCGTGAATCGAGTAAAATAATTTTACAATAACAGAACACTGTAGTACATATGGATTAAATAAGCAATATCTTTCCTATAATACAAATTTTTATAGATTTGGATGCTTATTTCTAGGGAAACCTGAATTGCCTTACATTCTCAATACAGATCACACAATCATAAGTTTTCAGTTTCTGGTCTACTCTAAAATGTCCAATTTTTTCTATACTGTAGTGTAGGAATGAATTAATAGGAATCCATTTAACTTTACTGCCTTCTTGAACTTAGGTAGTTGAATTGGGAAAATGTTTGCTTTTGCATCCAAAAGTAGCAGGTTCAACGATCTATTTAGATTAAATTTCCTGTACCCAGAGTTAACCAAATGAAATTTGAAACTTGTCCGGGTCCTTGCTATAAATTTTGGATAGAAAACTATCGAGGGAGTTAAATCATCCATGTTAAATTTAGAAAATTATAATATTATTTGTTTGTGGGCCGGTTAAAAAAATATTTAAAATTGTCTCATTTCTAGTTCTACTTTTTATGGTATTTATTAATTCCTTTTAGGCTTTTGAAATTCCCTGAAAATAAGCAATTGCTAATTTAAGCTATATATATATATATATAATTTATTTGATTTTAACTAATTTACTTGAAATGATTTGAAATACGCATTTAAAATATAGTACGCCTTACAGGATTATCGTCTTTCTAAAGCGATTAAAAGTATTTCGAGAAGTCAGAGTAGTCTAAAGTTAAGAATCACTTCTTTATAATATAAGAAAAACGTTTCATCTCACATTTTAGGATCGCTTATTGATGTTTATACATTATCGATCTGCAAGCGTAGGAGATACGTCCAACAATTCCTTTCCTCCGAAAACTCTGGCTCAAAATCCCTGAGTAAATTTCTCTCGGTACCTAAAATCCACAAATATTTTTCTGCCTCCACCAAATATTATTAAATTAGGGTAAGAAAGAAATTCCCTCCACCACTCTCGATTCATTACGCTTTATTGACGCTATCCGAGAATTCTGCACGATTTTCTTCCATAAAAATTCTTTCCAAAACTTGATAAAATTTAAACAAGACTAATTAAACATCGGAGCAAATATTTTCTAAGATTTGTTTTTTAAATAATGGAAGACTGAAGATGCGTTGATAATTTGCTCAATGAAATGGATATGCACTGATAATTAAATCTAAGGAAGAGAGGCCATTATTTCTTTCTAATTAATTTTCAATTCGTCTAAAGCAAAATATAGATTCTATCAACATAGTTGTTGTTTAGCATAGAGTTGTGTGTGTGGTTGAATCTCTTTTCTCAGAGATATAATTTTTAAATATCATGATGCATGTGCTTCTATATTTATAATCATAGGCTATTGAATGGGTTACTAATCTTACATATAAAATATATGCACAATAAAAATAATTAATAAATTGTTCATTTCTTGATGCAATTTTTATTCAGAAGCATAAATACTCTAAATTATATTTTATTTCCCCTAATACTACGCGTTATCAAAAATAAATACAAATATTTTTGTCTCATCCTTCAATTATTTGAATTATTTGATTAAAATATACGAAAGTAACAATCCATATTTTCTTAAATTAAGCCAAATTATTCGAATACATAATTTCATTAGCGAATAGACAATTTTACAAATTGTTCAGTAATGATAAATTAAATTATATCAATGAGTGAAGTTCCAGTGAATAATTCACATTCCAGAAAACACTGATTAAACTATGAAATCAACAATAAGATTCCAATTTTTCATAATACTAAATTTGAGAGATTTCAAAATATTTATTAAAAAACGCGATTTATATTGAAATTGAAAATGTCTATAAAAATTTACTTTTCTCATCATACTTTGTAACGCAAAGACAATATTTCAAAGGAATAAAAGAAAAATATACTTTTATGTTACCTTAATTTACATTACATATCTGACTAAATAAAGTAAATATCCCTTTTTGCCATTTGTTAATATGTCTGTAATATATATATATATGTAATTATTCGTTCATTTATATTTTATTACTATCATAAAATATTAATATTTTAATGTAAATAAATATTTTCAAATACGCGGGTATAATTTTAAATGAAAACGGGAAGAATAAAAGTTTTAAAACATTTAAGAATTGTTGCTTTTTTATTATTTACTGTTATGTTATGTGATCTATCATTATGTTAGCTATATATATATATATATATATATATATATATATATATATATATATATATATATATATATATATATATATATATATATATGCTTTTTTTATTAGTATGTTAGCTCTATTATTTTTTAAATTTTATTATGTTTTATATTACATATTTCAGAGAGAGAGAGAGAGAGAGTTTAAATAAAGTTACTAATTTCGCTATTAGCCAATATCTTTCGTTTTTACTTAATTATTATCTCCTTTATGTTTTAATTACTGTCAAGCAATATTCATATTTTAATATAAATAAATATTTTCAAATAGGTTTATTCTTTCAAGAAATACATGAAAACAAAAAAATTCAAAACAAGTAAAAATTTTTGGACATTTTTTAGTTGCCACCAAATTTAATAAACTTTTCTAAAAATTTTCTTTATATTTGAATTTTCTTTTTCTTAAAGATCTGTTTTAATTTGAATTAATCTTTAAAAAATACTTGGATAGTTTATATTTATAAGATTGTACAAGGGATAGTGGGTGGAGTACTTACCATATAAGTGTCGCCGGAGTCGAGTGGGGTCGAAGAAGGGCATGTCCATTTTTAGAACCTGAAATTGGGTACAATTCTATACAAAGTCAAGTCTTTCAAAATTTCCACTGGAATCGAAAGAAACAATTTACTCACCTCCGAGTAATTCTCTGGAGCTTTCAGGCCACGAATCTGAAAGAATTTCCTTCATAAAACATATATTTAATAAAAAAACTTCGAAAAAGTAATGATCAAAAAGTACAATTTGCCCTGTTCAGCTTGTTCCTTTAGACAGTGACGTATATCAACAATTTGGGAATTTTTCTTTGAATACTTTACTTTTGTAATATTACGTTTCCTTCATTTGATCTTGATACTTTCTTCCCGAGTCATGTGAGTTACATTAAAAAATATCATTTGAAAGCAGATTAAAAGATTGATATCATTTATTACAATGCACTGTATAAGTACGTGTTTACTAACTACCATCGCAAATGATATACGCATTGTCAAACTGAAGGTCTGAGATGAACATGACATGGAAATCAAATCTCCTGCAAAACGCGATGTTGCAGGAATGACCTTCAGCATTTTTTAATGTTTCTTGTACCAACTAATTTTGAGTAACAGATTTTCATATCCAACTTGAACTAGTTGATAAGGACGACGTTCTTGTTATTGGAAGGTAGGGAATTCGAATCCCAAATTAACCAAATTCACTAAAGCGAACACGACAGATCTTTGGCTGAGGCACATTAAATAGGTCGCGATGTTCTCCGAGAGAAATATTATTTTTATGGGTGGTGGGTCAAGTATCTGGGGTGTCTTCTGCTTGGTCATTGCGCCTGAATTACAAAGTCTCTCACTCAGCTGCTTCCACTAAACTTGCAGAGCCCAACTATGTCACAGGTAAGTATATAAGTGGAATGACAAATAAAGTCAGTTAGAGATATCAAATAGCTAATTTCATTTTAACAGAAACAGTTTGTAAAATATTTGAACACGCTATTATAATCCTAAAACATTTGTTCTTGTCGATTGTGCCAAACCTAGGACTCTCAAGGGGTTAGACCGCACTTCAGAGGGAAAAGTTCTGCCAACCACTGTTGAACAATGAAGACAAATAACACTTCTGGATTCCCGTGTATCGAGGGGAATGCTTGGGAGTGTTTCAACTTGCGATACGTGAATACAGCCTGCTATCTATGAAGTGCCAACTTATTATTATTAAATGCAGATGATTAAATTTATGATTAGTTTTAGTAAATTAATGAACTAAATCGCGCAATTATAATATCTGCAATAATCATAAATTTGCTAAAAATCGTATAAAACACCTAATTGATCATCTCAAAAATAAGAACATTTCAGCTAATTTTATTTTAAAATTTATAGGATGTAAGGAATCGCTTGTAAATTTGAAGGAATGAGTAATTTTTACAACTATAGAAAGGCCACCCAAGTATTGAAGTTCTTACAAGAATCCCGAAAACACATATATTTACCTTAAATCTCTTTAAATACATTTTAAATTTAAATTTACTACATGTTTCGAAACTATAACTTTTGAATTAAATTACTCTTTTAACTATCTTTATCCCAATTTTAAATTTACTTTTGACAAACTTATCCTCACTCTAATATTTAAATTTCTTCTGATTTACTGGAATTGGAATTTTGAAATTAAAATTACATCTGTTGTTCTTACTACTGTGGGTTTGTTTACTTTTCTTTGATATATATGTATATCTTTATGCTTCTTTCTTTCAATACACTCTTCGGGCTCGAAGATTTTTTAGACATTTGTCTTTGATGCATGTCAGAAAAGAGTGTTTATTTTGCATAGCTGATCATTTCCCTTTTGATGAAGAATGCTTTCCTCCTATTTCTTATATTGTATATTTTCAGGAATTTTCAAAATTTTTCTAACTATTTTTTTTTTTTCCATGTTTTATCTTATTTATTCTGGCAAAACTCCCTTTAGTTGCTTTTGCGCTGGTAAGATTTCTTGTAATATATGTTTTTTGGTATGGTATTTATTGGTATTGAATTTTTAGCATTGTATTTATTGCCTTATATATCTATATATATATATATATATATATATATATATATATATATATATATATATATATATATATATACACTACTGGTCATTAAAATTACTACACCAGGAAGAAATGCAGATAACAAAATGATATTTATTGGACAAATATATTATACTAGAAATAACAAGTGATTAAATTTTCAAAAAGTTTGGCTGGATAGATCCTGAGAAATCAGTACCCAGAACAACCACCTCTGGAAGTAATAACAGCAGTTATACGCCTGGGCATTGAGTCAAACAGAGATTGGATTGCATATACAGGTACAGATGCCCAGGCAGCTTCAACACTATGCCACAGTTCATCAACCGTAGTGACTGGCGTTTGGTGACGAGCCAGTCGCTCGGCAACCATTGACCAGACGTTTTCTATTGGTGAAAGATCTGGAGAACGTGCTGGAGAGGGCAACAGCGGAACATGTTCCGTATCAAGGAAGGTCAGTACAATACCGGCAATATGCGGTCGGGCATTAACCTGCCGAAACGTAGAGTTTCGCTGGACTCGAATAAAGGGTAGAGCCACAGGTCGTAACACACCAGAAATGTAACGTGCACTGTTCAAAGCACCGTCAATGCGAACAAGAGGTGACCGAGACGTGTATCCAATGGCACCCCATATCATCACGCCTGGTGATGGGCCAGTATAACGAGAACGAATGCACGCTGCCAGTGTGCGTTCACCACGATGCCGCCAAACACGGATGCGACCATCATGATGCTGTACACAGAACCTGGATTCATCTGAAAAGATGACGTCTCGCCATTCGTGCGTCCAGGTTCGTCGTTGATCACACCATTGAAGATGCTCTTGTCTATGACGCAGCGTGAAAGGAAGCCGCAACCATGGTCTCCGAGCTGAGAGTCCATGCTGCTGCAAACGTCGTCGAACTGTTCGGGCAGACACTTGTTGTCTTCCAAACGACCCCGTTTCATGACTCACGGCTCGTGACGTGGTTGCACGATCCAT
>CM057809.1:11406719-11432150 GCA_030067965.1 Latrodectus elegans
CGTTCAAGACATTTCTAGTCTTCTAAAATGTCCTTATAAACCCCCTCTTTAAATTATTAAATTTTGGTTTTTATCGGATTTTAGGAAATTGAGGAGTGTTATGATTCCAACCATGAGATCTTATATATTAATACATCAAAATGTTTGCAATAGTCTCGTCTACAAGATTCAGTTTGGTTCCAGACATTTCCTGACACCTAAAATGCCTTAATCAGCAACCCTATAAAAATTTAATTTTGTGTTTTTATGGTATTTTAGAAAGTTGTGAGTAGTGTTATGATTCAAACCATTACATCTTTTATATTTATACATCAAATTGTTCACAACAGCCTCCTCTACAAGATTCACTTTGGTTCCAGAAATTTTAATTCTCCTAAATTGTCCTAATCACCCTCCCCCCTTTTAAAGATTTCAAATTTTTCTGGTTTTTGTATGGTATTTAGAAAATTTATGAGTGATACAACTCCACCATAGAATATTAAATATTACTACATCAATATGTTCGCACTAGTGTCCTCTACAATATTCAGTTTGGATCAAGATATTTCTAGTCTTCTAAAATGTTTTTATAGCCCCCCCTTCTTTAAAGTATTAAATTTTGGTTTTTTTTTATCAGATTTTAGGAAAGTGAAGAGTGTTATGATTCCAACCATGACATATTATATATTAATACATAAAAATGTTTGCAACAGTCTCCTCTACAAGATTCACTTTGTTTCCAGAAATCTCTAGTCTCCTAAAATGTTCTAATCATCCCCCCACCTTTTTGAGTTTTCAAATTTTTAAATCTTTTTGGTCTGAGTTTAGAAAATTTAGGAGATCTATGACTCCAAACCATGGGATATTAAATATAAATGCATCAAAATGTTTGCAAAAGTCTCCTCTAGAAGATTCACTTTGGTTCAAGAAATCTCTATTCTTCTAAAATGTCCTAAACACCCTCCCCAATTTTAAAGTATTAAATTTTTCTGTCTTTTGGAATGATTTTAGATAATTGAGGAGTTCTACGACTCCAACCATGGGATATTAAATATTAATAAAACAAAATGTTTGCAATAGTATCGTCTACAAGATTCACTTTGGTTCCAGGCATTTCCTGACACCTAAAAGGCCTTAATCAGCAACCCTATAAAAATTTAATTTTGTGTTTTTAATGGTATTTTAGAAATTTGACGAGTGTTATGATTCAAACCATTTCAACTTTTATATTTATACATCAAATTGTTCACAACAGCCTCCTCTACAAGATTCCCTGTGGATCCAGAAATTTCTAGTCTCCTAAAATGTCCTAATCACCCTCCCCCTTTTAAAGTATTTCAAATTTTCTGTTTTTGGATGGTATTTAGAAAATTTATGAGTGATACGACTCCAACCATGGGATATTAAATATTAATACATCAAAATGTTTGCAATAGTGTCCTCTACAAGATTCAGTTTGGATCAAGATATTTCTAGTTCTCGTAAAATGTCTAAACACCCTCCCCTTCTTTAAAGTATTAAATTTTTCTGTCTTTTTGGAATGATTTTAGGAAAATTAGGAGTGTTATGATTCCAAACATGACATATTATATATTAATACATCAAAATGTTTGCAACAGTCTCCTCTACAAGATTCACTTTGGTTCCAGAAATCTCTAGTCTCCTAAAATGTTCTAATCAGCCCCCTTCCCCTTTTAAAGATTTCAAATTTTCTGTTTTTTGGATGGTATTAAGAAAATTTATGAGTGATACGACTCATCCATGGGATATTAAATATTAATACATCATAATGTTTGCAATAGTGTCCTCTACAATATTCAGTTAGGTTCAAGATATTTCTAGTCTTCTAAAATGTTTTTATAGCCTCCCTTCTTTAAAGTATTAAATTTTGGTTTTTTATCGGATTTTAGGAAATTGAGGATTGTTATGATTCCAACCATGAGATCTTATATATTAATACATCAAAATGTTTGCAATAGTCTCGTCTACAAGATTCACTTTGGTTCCAGAAATTTCCTGACACCTAAAATGCCTTAATCAGCAACCCTATAAAAATTTAATTTTGTGTTTTTAATGGTATTTTAGAAAGTTGAGGAGTGTTATGATTTAAACCATTTTATCTTTTATATGTATTCATCAAATTGTTCACAACAGCCTCCTCTACATGATTCAATTTGGTTCCAGAAATTTCAAGTTCCTAAAATGTCCTAATCACCCTCCCCTTTTAAAGATTTCAAATTTTCTGTTTTTGGATGGTATTTAGAAAATTTATGAGTGATACGACTTCAACCATGGGATATTAAATATTAATACATCAAAATGTTCGCAATAGTGTCCTCTACAATATTCAGTTTGGATCAAGATATTTCTAGTTTTCTAAAATGTCTTTATAGCCCCCCTCTTTAAAAAATTAAATTTTTTTTTTTATCGGATTTTAGGAAAGTGAAGAGTGTTATGATTCCAATCATGACATATTGATATATTAATACATAAAAATGTTTGCAACAATCTCCTCTACAAGATTCACTTTGTTTCCAGAAATCTCTAGTCTCCTAAAGTGTTCTAATCAGCCCCACCGTTATTTGAGTATTCAAATTTTTAAATCTTTTGGTCTGAGTTTAGAAAATTTAGAAGATCTATGACTCCAACCATGGGATATTAAATATAAATGCATCAAAATGTTTGCAATAGTCTCCTCTACAAGATTCACTTTGGTTCCAGAAATCTCTATTCTCATAAAATGTCCTAAACACCCTCCCCAATTTTAAAGTATTCATATTTTTCTGTCTTTTTGGAATGATTTTAGATAATTGAGGAGTGCTACGACTCAACCATGGTATATTAAATATTAATACATCAGAATGTTTGCATCAGTCTACTCTACAAGATTCAGTTTAGTTCCACACATCTCTATTCATCTAATCTGTCCTAATCAGCCCCCCCCCTTTTTAAGAATTCAAATTTTATTGTCTTTTTGGCCTGATTTTAGAAAATTGAGGAGTGTTGCGACTCCAACCATGGTATATTAAATATTAATGCATCAAAATGTTTTCAATAGTGTCATCTACAATATTCAGTTTGGTTCAAGACATTTCTAGTCTTCTAAAATGTCCTCAAAACCCCCTTCTATAAAGTATTAAATTTTGATTTTTTTATCGGATTTTAGGTAATTGAGGAGTGTTATGATTCCAACTATGAGATCTTATATATTAATACATCAAAATGTTTGCAATAGTCTCGTCTACAAGATTCAGTTTGGTTCCAGACATTTCCTAACACCTAAAATGCCTTAATCAGCAACCCTATAAAAATTTAATTTTGTGTTTTTTTATGGTATTTTAGAAACTTGACGTGTGTTATGATTCAAACCATTTCATCTTTTATATTTATACATCAAATTGTTCACAACAGCCTCCTCTACAAGATTCACTTTGGTTCCAGAAATTTTAAGTCTCCTAAAATGTCCTAATCACCCTCCCCCTTTTAAAGATTTCAAATTTTTCTCTTTTTGATGGTATTTAGAAAATTTATGAGTGATACGACTGCAACCATGAGATCTTATATATTAATACATCAAAATGTTCGAAATATTGTCCTCTACAATATTCAGTTCGGATCAAGATATTTCTAGCCTTCTAAAATGTTTTATAGCCTCCCTCTTCTTTAAAATATTAAATTTTGTTTTTTTTTATCGGATTTTAGGAAAGTGAAGAGTGTTATGATTCCAATCATGACATATTATATATTAATACATAAAAATGTTTGCAACAGTCTCCTCTACAAGATTCACTTTGTTTCCAGAAATCTCTAGTCTCCTAAAATGTTCTAATCAGCCCCCTTCTTTTTGAGTATTCAAATTTTTAAATCTTTTTGGTCTGAGTTTAGAAAATTTAGGAGATCTACGGCTCAACCTTGGGATATTAAATATTAATGCATCAAAATGTTTGCAATAGTCTCCTCTAGAAGATTCACTTTGGTTCCAGAAATCTCTATTCTCATAAATTGTATTAATCACCCTCCCCAAGTTTAGAGTATTAAATTTTCTGTCTTTTGGAATGATTTTAGTTAATTGAGGAGTGTTTTGATTCCTACCATGAGATATTATATATTAATACATCAAAATGTTTGCAATAGTCTCGTCTACAAGATTCAGTTTGGTTCCACACATCTCTATTCTTCTAATCTGTCCTAATCAGCCCCCCCCCGTTTTTAAGAATTCAACATTTTGTGTCTTTTTGGCCTGATTTTAGAAAATTGAGGAGTGTTGCGACTCAACCATGGTATATTAAATATTAATGCATCAAAATGTTTTCAATATTATCCTCTAAATATTCACTTTGGTTCAAGAAATTTCAAGTCTCCTAAAATATCCTAATCACACTCCCCCTTTTACAGATTTCAAACATTTCTGTTTTTGGATGGTATTTAGAAAATTTATGGAGTGCTACGACTCCAACCATGGGATATTAAATATTAATTCATCAAAATGTTTGCAATAGTGTCCTCTACAATCGTCAGTTTGTTTCAAGATTTTTCTAGTCTTCTAAAATGTCTTTATATTCCCTCCCCTTCTTTAAAGTATTAAATTTTGGTTTTTTTATCGGATTTTAGGAAATTGAGAAGTGTTATGATTCCAACCATGACATATTATATATTTATACATAAAAATGTTTGCAACAGTCTCCTCTAAATATTCACTTTGGTTCCAGAAATCTCTAGTCTCCTAAAATGTTCTAATCACCCTCCCCCCTTTTAAAGATTTCAAAATTTTCTGTTTTTGGATGGTATTTAGAAAATTTATGAGTGATACGACTCCAACCATGGGATATTAAATATTAATACATCAAAATTTTCGCAATAGTGTCCTCTACAATATTCAGTTTGGATCAAGATATTTCTAGAATTCTAAAATGTTTTTATAGCCCCCCTTCTTTAAAATATTAAATTTTGGTTTTTTTTTATCGGATTTTAGGAAATTGAGGAGTGTTATGATTCCAACCATGAGATCTTATATATTAATACATCAAAATGTTTGCAATAGTCGTGTCTACAAGATTCAGTTTGGTTCCAGACATTTCCTGACACCTAAAATGCCTTTATCAGCAACCCTATAAAAATTTTTGTGTTATTTTGGCCTGATTTTAGAAAATTGAGGAGTGTTATGATTCAAACCATTTCATCTTTTATATTTATGCATCAAATTGTTACAACAGCCTCCTCTACAAGATTCACTTTGGTTCCAGAAATTTCAAGTCCACTAAAATATCCTAATCAACCTCCCCCTTTTAAAGATTTCAAATTTTTCTGTTTTTTGTATGGTATTTAGATTATTTATGAGTGATACGACTCCAACCATGAGATATTAAATATTAATACATCAAATTGTTCGCAATAGTGTCCTCTACAATATTCAGTTTGGATCAAGATATTTCTAGTCTTCTAAAATGTTTTTATAGCCCCCCTTCTTTAAAGTATTAAATTTTGGTTTTTTTATCAGATTTTAGGAAAGTGAAGAGTGTTATGATTCCAACCATGACATATTATATATTAATACATAAAAATGTTTGCAACAGTCTCCTCTACAAGATTCACTTTGTTTCCAGAAATCTCTAGTCACCTAAAATGTTCTAATCAGCCTACCCTTTTTAAGTATTCAAATTTTTAAATCTTTTTGGTCTGAGTTTAGAAAATTTAGAAGATCTATGACTCCAACCATGGGATATTAAATATAAATGCATCAAAATGTTTGCAATAGTCTCCTCTACAAGATTCACTTTGGTTCCAGAAATCTCTATTCTCATAAAATGTCCTAAACACCCTCCCCAATTTTAAAGTATTCAAATTTTTCTGTCTTTTGGAATGATTTTAGATAACTGAAGAGTGCTACGACTCCAACCATGGTATATTAAATATTAATACATCAGAATGTTTGCATCAGTCTCCTCTACAAGATTCAGTTTGGTTCCACACATCTCTATTCTTCTAATCTGTCCTAATCAGCCCCCCACGTTTTTAAGAATTCAAATTTTTGTGTCTTTTTGGCCTGATTTTAGAAAATTGAGAGTGCTACGACTCAACCATGGTATATTAAATATTAATGCATCAAAATGTTTTCAATAGTGTCCTCTACAATATTCAGTTTGGTTCAAGACATTTCTAGGCTTCTAAAATGTCCTTATAACCCCCTCTTTAAAGTATTAAGTTTTGTTTTTTATCGGATTTTAGGAAATTGAGGAGTGTTATGATTACAACCATGAGATGTTATATGTTAATAAAACAAAATGTTTGCAATAGTATCGTCTACAAGATTCAGTTTGGTTCCAGACATTTCCTGACACCTAAAATGCCTTTATCAGCAACCCTATCAAATTTAATTTTGTGTTTTTTATGGTATTTTAGAATGTTGAGGATTGTTATGATTTAAACCATTTCATCTTTTATATGTATACATCAAATTATTATCAACAGCCTCCTCTACAAGATTCACTTTGGTTCCAGAAATCTTTATTCTCCTAAAATGTCCTAATCACCCTCCCCCCTTTTAAAGATTTCAAAATTTTCTGTTTTTTGGATGGTATTTAGAAAATTTATGAGTGATACGACTGCAACCATGGGATATTAAATATTAATACATAAATCTGTTCGAAATAGTGTCCTCTACAATATTCAGTTTGGATCAAGATATTTCTAGTCTTCTAAAATGTCTTTATAGCCCCCCCGTTTTTTAAAGTATTAAATTTTGGTTTTTTTTATCAGATTTTAGGAAAGTGAAGAGTGTTATGATTCCAACCATGACATATTATATATTAATACATAAAAATGTTTGCAACAGTCTTCTCTACAAGATTCACTTTGTTTCCAGAAATCTCTAGTCTCCTAAAATGTTCTAATCAGCCCCCTCCTTTTTGAGTATTCAAATTTTTAAATCTTTTTGGTCTGAGTTTAGAAAATTTAGGAGAGCTACGACTCCAACCATGGGATATTAAATATTAATGCATCAAAATGTTTGCAATAGTCTCCTCTACAAGATTCACTTTGGTTCCAGAAATCTCTATTCTTCTAAAATGTCCTAAACACCCTCCTTTTAAAGTATTAAATTTTTCTGTTTTTAGAATGATTTTAGATAATTGAGGAGTGTTATGACTCCAACCATGGGATATTAAATATTAATACATCAAAATGTTTGCAATAGTCTCGTCTACAAGATTCAGTTTGGTTCCAGGCATTTCCTGACACCTAAAAGGCCTTAATCAGCAACCCTATAAAAATTTAATTTTGTGTTTTTAATGGTATTTTAGAAATTTGACGAGTGTTATGATTCAAACCATTTCAACTTTTATATTTATACATCAAATTGTTCACAACAGCCTCATCTACAATATTCACTTTGGTTCCAGAAATCTCTAGTCTCCTAAAATGTTCCTAATCACCCTCCCCTTTTATAGATTTCAAATTTTCTGTTTTTTGTATGGTATTTAGATTATTTGAGTGATACGACTCCAACCATGGGATATTAAATATTAATACATCAAAATTTTTGCAATAGTGTCCTCTACAATACTCAGTTTGGATCAACATATTTCTAGTCTTTTAAAATGTCTTTATAACCACCCCTTCTTCAAAGTATTAAATTTTGGTTTTTTTTATCAGATTTTAGGAAAGTGAAGAGTGTTATGATTCCAACCATGACATATTATATATTAATACATAAAAATGTATTCAACAGTCTCCTCTACAAGATTCACTTTGTTTCCAGAAATCTCTAGTCACCTAAAATGTTCTAATCAGCCCCCCCTTTTTGAGTATTTAAATTTTTAAATCTATTTTGGTCTGAGTTTAGAAAATTGAGGAGTGTTATGACTCAAACCAATTGATAATATATATTAATACATCAAAATGTTTGCAACAGACTCCTCTACACGATTCACTTTGATTCCAGAAATCTCTAGTCTTCTAAAATGTCCTAATCACCCTCCCCCATTTTAAAGGATTCAAATATTTCTGTTTTTTGTAGGGATTTTAGAAAATTTATGAGTGCTACGACTCCAACCATGGTATATTAAATATTAATGCATCAAAATGTTTTCAATAGTGTCCTCTACAATATTCAGTTTGGTTCAAGACATTTCTAGTCTTCTAAAATGTCCTTATAACCCCCCTCTTTAAAGTATTAAATTTTGATTTTTTATCGGATTTTAGGAAATTGAGGAGTGTTATGATTCCAACTATGAGATCTTATATATTAATACATCAAAATGTTTGCAATAGTCTCGTCTACAAGATTCAGTTTGGTTCCAGACATTTCCTAACACCTAAAATGCCTTAATCAGCAACCCTATAAAAATTTAATTTTGTGTTTTTTATGGTATTTTAGAAATTTGACGAGTGTTATGATTCAAACCATTTCAACTTTTATATTTATACATCAAATTGTTCACAACAGCCTCATCTACATGATTCACTTTGGTTTCAGAAATTTAAAGTCTTATAAAATGTCCTAATCACCGTCCCCCCTTTTAAAGATTTCAAAATTTTCTGTTTTTTGGATGGTATTTAGAAAAGTTATGAGTGATACGATTACAACCTTGGGATATTAAATAATAATACATAAAATTGTTTGAAATAGTGTCCTCTACAATATTCAGTTTGGAACAAGATATTTATAGTCTTCTAAAATGTCTTTATAGCCCCCCCGTTTTTTAAAGTATTAAATTTTGGTTTTTTTTATCAGATTTTAGGAAAGTGAAGAGTGTTATGATTCCAACCATGACATATTATATATTAATACATAAAAATATTTGCAACAGTCTCTCCTACAAGATTCACTTTAATTCCAGAAATCTCTAGTCGCCAAAAATGTTCTAATCAAGCTCCCCCTTTTAAAGATTTCAAATTTTTCTGTTTTTTGGATGGTATTTAGAAAATTTATGAGTGATATGACTCCAACCATGGGATATTAAATATTAATACATCAATATGTTCGCACTAGTGTCCTCTACAATATTCAGTTTGGATCAAGATATTTCTAGTCTTCTAAAATGTTTTTATAGCCCCCCCTTCTTTAAAATATTAAATTTTGTTTTTTTTATCGGATTTTAGGAAATTGAGGAGTGTTATGATTCCAACCATGAGATCTTATATATTAATACATCAAAATGTTTGCAATAGTCTCGTCTACAAGATTCAGTTTGGTTCCAGACATTTCCTAACACCTAAAATGCCTTAATCAGCAACCCTATAAAAATTTAATTTTGTGTTTTTAATGGTATTTTAGAAAGTTGAGGAGTGTTATGATTTAAACCATTTCATCTTTTATATTTATACATCAAATTATTATCAACAGCCTCCTCTACAAGATTCACTTTGGTTCCAGAAATTTAAAGTCTCCTAAAATGTCCTAATCACCCACCCCCCTATTAAAGATTTCAACTTTTCTGTTTTTGTATGGTATTTAGAAAATTTATGAGTGATACGACTCCACCATGGAATATTAAATATTACTACATCAAAATGTTCGCAATAGTGTCCTCTACAATATTCAGTTTGGAACAAGATATTTATACTCTTCTAACATGTCTTTATAGCCCCCCCCTTCTTCAAAGTATTAAATTTTGGTTTTTTTTTATCAGATTTTAGGAAAGTGAGGACTGTTATGATTCCAACCATGACATATTATATATTAATACATAAAAATGTTTGCAACAGTCTCCTCTACAAGATTCACTTTGTTTCCAGAAATCTCTAGTCACCTAAAATGTTCTAATCAGCCCCCCCCTTTTGAGTATTCAAATTTTTAAATCTTTTTGGTCTAAGTTTAGAAAATTTAGAAGATCTACGACTCCAACCATGGGATATTAAATATAAATGCATCACAATGTTCGCAATAGTCTCCTCTACAAGATTCTTTTTGGTTCCAGAAGTCTCTATACTCATAAAATGTCCTAAACACCCTCCCCAATTTTAAAGTATTCATATTTTTCTGTCTTTTTGGAATGATTTTAGATAATTGAGGAGTGCTACGACTCCAACCATGGTATATTAAATATTAATACATCAAAATGAGTGCATCAGTCTCCTCTACAAGATTCAGTTTGGTTCCACACATCTCTATTCTTCTAATCTGTCCTAATCAGCCCCCACCCCGTTTTTAAGAATTCAAATTTCTTTTGGCCTGATTTTAGAAAATTGAGGAGTGCTACGACTCCAACCATGGTATATTAAATATTAATGCGTCAAAATGTTTTCAATGGTGTCCTCAACAATATTCACATTGGTTCAAGACATTTCTTGACTTCTAAAATGTCATCATAACCCCCCTCTTTAAAGTATTAAATTTTGGTTTTTATCGGATTTTAGAAAATTGAGGAGTTTATGATTACAACCATGAGATCTTATATATTAATACATCAAAATGTTTGCTATAGTCTCGTCTACAAGATTCAGTTTGGTTCAAGACATTTCCTGACACCTAAAATGCCTTAATAAGCAACCCTATAAAAATTTAATTTTGCTTTTTTATGGTATTTTAGAAAGTTGAGAGATGTTATGATTCAAACCATTTCATCTTTTATATTTATACATCAAATTGTTCACAACAGCCTCCTCTACAAGATTCACTTTGGTTCCAGAAATCTCAATTCTCCTAAAATGTTTTAATCACCCTCCCCCATTTTAAAGATTTCAAATTTTTCTGTTTTTGGATGATATTTAGAAAATTTATGAGTGATATGACTCCAACCATGGGATATTAAATATTAACACATCAAAATGTTCGCAATAGTGTCCTCTTCAATATTCAGTTTTGTTCAAGATATTTATAGTCTTCTAAAATGTCTTTATAGCCCCCCCGTTTTTTAAAGTATTAAATTTTGGTTTTTTTAATCAGATTTTAGGAAAGTGAAGAGTGTTATGATTCCAACCATGACATCTTATATATTAATACATCAAAATGTTTAAAACTGCCTCCTCTACAAGATTCACTTTGGTACCAGAAATCTCTAGTCTCCTAAAATGTTCTAATCAGCCCACCCCTTTTTTGAGAATTAAAATTTTTAAATATTTTTGGTCTGAGTTTAGAAAGTTGTGAGTAGTGTTATGATTCAAACCATTTCATCTTTTATATTTATGCATCAAATTGTTCACAACAGCCTCCTCTACAAGATTCACTTTGGTTCCAGAAATTTTAAGTCTCCTAAAATGTCCTAATCACCCTCCCCCTTTTAAAGATTTCAAATTTTTCTGTTTTTTGGATGGATTTTAGAAAATTTATGAGTGATACGACTCCGACCATGGGATATTAAATATTAATACATCAAAATGTTCGCAATAGTGTCCTCTACAATATTCAGTTTGGTTCAAGATATTTCTAGTCTTCTAAAATGTCTTTATAGCCCCCCTTCTTTAAAGTATTAAAGTTTGGTGGTTTGTCTCGGATTTTAGGAAAGTGAAGAGTGTTATGATTCCAACCATGACATATTATATATTAATACATAAAAATGTTTGCAACAGTCTCCTCTACAAGATTCACTTTGTTTCCAGAAATCTCTAGTCTCCTAAAATGTTCTAATCAGGTCCCCCTTTTTTGGAGTATTCAAATTTTTAAATCTTTTTGGTCTGAGTTTAGAAAATTTAGGAGATCTACGACTCCAACCATGGGATATTAAATATTAATGCATCAAAATGTTTGCAATAGTCTCCTCTACAAGATTCACTTTGGTTCCAGAAATCTCTATTCTCATAAAATGTCCTAAACACCCTCCCCAATTTTAAAGTATTCATATTTTTCTGTCTTTTTGGAATGATTTTAGATAATTGAGGAGTGCTACGACTCCAACCATGGTATATTAAATATTAATACATCAAAATGTTTGCATCAGTCTCCTCTACAAGATTCAGTTTGGTTCCACACATCTCTATTCTTCTAAACTGTCCTAATCAGCCCCCCCCCCGTTTTTAAGAATTCAAATTTTTGTGTCTTTTTGGCCTGATTTTAGAAAATTGAGGAGTGCTACGACTCCAACCATGGTATATTAAATATTAATGCATCAAAATGTTTTCAATAGTGTCTTCTACAATATTCAGTTTGGTTCAAGACATTTCCCGTCTATAAAAATGTCCTTATAATCCCCCCTCTTTAAAGTATTAAATTTCGGTTTTTTTATCGGATTTTAGGAAATTGAGGAGTGTTATGATTCCAACCATGAGATCTTATATATTAATACATCAAAATGTTTGCAATAGTCTCGTCTACAAGATTCAGTTTGGTTCCAGACATTTCCTGACACCTAAAATGCCTTAATCAGCAACCCTATAAAAATTTAATTTTGTGTTTTTTATGGTATTTTAGAATGTTGAGGATTGTTATGAGTCAAACAATTTCATCTTTTATATTTATACATCAAATTATTATCAACAGCCTCCTCTACAAGATTCACTTTGGTTCCAGAAATTTAAAGTATTATAAAATGTCCTAATCACCGTCCCCCCTTTTAAAGATTTCAAAATTTTCTGTTTTTTGGATGGTATTTAGAAAATTTATGAGTGATACGACTGCAACCATGGGATATTAAATATTAATACATAAAAATGTTCGAAATAGTGTCCTCTACAATATTCAGTTTGGATCAAGATATTTCTAGTCTTCTAAATTGTTTTTATAGCCCCCCCTTCTTTAAAGTATTAAATTTTGTTTTTTATCGGATTTTAGGAAAGTGAAGAGTGTTATGATTCCAACCATGACATATTATATATTAATACATAAAAATGTTTGCAACAGTCTCCTCTACAAGATTCACTTTGTTTCCAGAAATCTCTAGTCTCCTAAAATGTTCTAATCAGCCCCCCCTTTTTGAGTATTGAAATTTTTAAATCTTTTTGGTATGAGTTTAGAAAATTTAGGAGAGCTACGACTCCAACCATGGGATATTAAATATTAATGCATCAAAATGTTTGCAATAGTCTCCTCTACAAGATTCACTTTGGTTCCAGAAATCTCTATTCTCATAAAATGTCCTAAACACCCTCCCCAATTTTAAAGTATTCATATTTTTCTGTCTTTTTGGAATGATTTTAGATAATTGAGGAGTGCTACGACTCCAACCATGGTATATTAAATATTAATACATCAAAATGTTTGCATCAGTCTCCTCTACAAGATTCAGTATAGTTCCACACATCTCTATTCTTCTAATCTGTCCTAATCAGCCCCCCTTTTTAAGAATTCAAATTTTTGTGTCTTTTTGGCCTGATTTTAGAAAATTGAGGAGTGCTACGACTCCAACCATGGTATATTAAATATTAATGCATCAAAATGTTTTCAATATTGTCCTCTAAAAAATTCAGTTTGGTTCAAGACATTTCCAATCTTCTAAAATGTCCTTATAACCCCCCTCTTTAAAGTATAAAATTTTGTTTTTTTTTTTAATCGGATTTTAGGTAATTGAGGAGTGTTATGATTCCAACCATGAGATCTTATATATTAATACATCAAAATGTTTGCAATAGTCTCGTCTACAAGATTCAGTTTGGTTCCAGACATTTCCTAACACCTAAAATGCCTTAATCAGCAACCCTATAAAAATTTAATTTTGTGTTTTTTATGGTATTTTAGAAATTTGACGAGTGTTATGATTCAAACCATTTCAACTTTTATATTTATACATCAAATTGTTCACAACAGCCTCATCTACATGATTCACTTTGGTTTCAGAAATTTCAAGTTTCCTAAAATGTCTTAATCACCCTCCCTCCTTTTAAAGATTTCAAAATTTTCTGTTTTTTGGATGGTATTTAGAAAAGTTATGAGTGATACGATTACAACCTTGGGATATTAAATAATAATACATAAAATTGTTTGAAATAGTGTCCTCTACAATATTCAGTTTGGAACAAGATATTTATAGTCTTCTAAAATGTCTTTATAGCCCCCCCGTTTTTTAAAGTATTAAATTTTGGTTTTTTTAATCGGATTTCAGAAATTGAAGAGTGTTATGATTCCAATTATGACATCTTATATATTAATACATCAAAATGTTTGCAATAGTGTCCTCTACAAGATTCAGTTTCGTTCCAGACATTTCTGACACCTAAAATGTTCTAATCAGCCACCTTTAAAAATTTAAATTTTGTGTATTTTATGGTATTTTTAGAAAATTGAAGTTATGACTCAACCATGTGATATTAAATATTAATGCATCAAAATTGTTCCCTATAGTCTCCTCGACAAGATTCACTTTGGTTCCAGAAATCTCTATTCTCGTAAAATGTCCTAAATACCCTCCACACTTGTAAAGAATATCAAATTTTTCTGTTTTTGGATGGTATTTAGATAATTGAGGAGTGATACGACTCCAACCATGGGATATTAAATATTAATACATCAAAATGTTCGCAATAGTGTCCTCTACAATATTCAGTTTGGCTCAAGACATTTCTAGGCTTCTAAAATGTCCTCATAACCCCCCTCTTTAAAGTATTAAATTTTGGTTTTTTTTATCGGATTTTAGGAAATTGAGAAGTGTTATGATTCCAACCAAGACATATTATATATTTATACATAAAAATGTTTGCAACAGTCTCCTCTAAATATTCACTTTGGTTCCAAAAATCTCTAGTCTCCTAAAATGTTCTAATCAGCCCACCCCTTTTTTGAGAATAACAATTTTT
This sequence comes from Latrodectus elegans, assembly GCA_030067965.1. Taxonomy (NCBI): domain Eukaryota; kingdom Metazoa; phylum Arthropoda; class Arachnida; order Araneae; family Theridiidae; genus Latrodectus; species Latrodectus elegans. The sequence goes on from CM057809.1 coordinate 11,421,363, forward strand.
AAATATTTTTGGTCTGAGATAAGAAAATTTAGGAGTGATACGACTCCAACCATGGGATATTAAATATTAATGCATCAAAATGTTCGCAATAGTCTCCTCTACAAGATTCACTTTGGTTCCAGAAATCTCTATTCTCGTAAAATGTACTAAACACCCTCCACACTTTAAAAGAATTCAAATTTTTCTGTCTTTTTGGAATGATTTTAGATAATTGAGAAGTGCTACGACTCCAACCATGATATATAAAATATAAATACATCATAACGTTTGCATCAGTCTCCTCTACAAGATTCAGTTTGGTTCCATACATCTCTATTCTTCTAAACTGTCCAAATCAGCCCCCCCTCCCCCGTTTTTAAGAATTCAAATTTTTGTGTCTTTTTGGCCTAATTTTAGAAAATTGAAGAGTGCTACGACTCCAACCATGGTATATTGAATATTAACGCATTAAAATGTTTTCAATAGTGTCCTCTACAATATTCAGTTTGGTTCAAGACATTATCCGTCTACAAAAATGTCCTTATAACCCCCCTCTTTAAAGTAATAAGTTTTGTTTTTTTTATCGGATTTTAGGAAATTGAGGAGTGTTATGATTCCAACCATGAGATGTTATATGTTAATAAAACAAAATGTTTGCAATAGTATCGTCTACAAGATTCAGTTTGGTTCCAGACATTTTCTGACACCTAAAATGCCTTTATCAGCAACCCTATCAAATTTAATTTTGTGTTTTTAATGGTATTTTAGAAAGTTGAGGAGTGTTATGATTCAAACCATTTCAAATTGTATATTTATACATCAAATTGTTCACAACAGCCTCATCTACAAGATGCACTTTGGTTCCAGAAATTTTAAGTCTCCTAAAATGTCCCAATCACCCTCCCCCCTTTTAAAAATATCAAATTTTTCTGTTTTTTTGGATGGTATTTAGAAAATTTATGAGTGATACGACTGCAACCATGGGATATTAAATATTAATACATAAATCTGTTCGAAATAGTGTCCTCTACAATATTCAGTTTGGATCAAGATATTTCTAGTCTTCTAAAATGTTTTTATAGCCCCCCTTCTTTAAAGTATTAAATTTTGGTTTTTTTATCAGATTTTAGGAAAGTGAAGAGTGTTATGATTCCAACCATGACATATTATATATTAATACATAAAAATGTTTGCAACAATCTCCTCTACAAGATTCACTTTGTTTTCAGAAATCTATAGTCTCCTAAAATGTTCTAATCAGCACCCCCTCATTTTTGAGTATTCAAATATTTACATCTTTTTGGTATGAGTTTAGAAAATTTAGGAGAGCTACGACTCCAACCATGGGATATTAAATATTAATGCATCAAAATGTTTGCAATAGTCTCCTCTAAATGATTCACTTTGGTTCCAGAAATCTCTATTCTCATAAAATGTCCTAAACACCCTCCCCAATTTTAAAGTATTCATATTTTTCTGTCTTTTTGGAATGATTTTAGATAATTGAGGAGTGCTACGACTCCAACCATGGTATATTAAATATTAATACATCAGTATTTTTGCATCAGTCTCCTCTACAAGATTCAGTTTGGTTCCACACATCTCTATACATCTAAAGTGTTCTAATCAGCCCCACCCGTTTTTAGGAATTCAAATTTTTGTGTCTTTTGTCCTGATTTTAGAAAATTGAGGAGTGCTACGACTCCAACCATGGTATATTAAATATTAATGCGTCAAAATGTTTTCAATGGTGTCCTCAACAATATTCACATTGGTTCAAGACATTTCTTGACTTCTAAAATGTCATCATAACCCCCCTCTTTAAAGTATTAAATTTTGGTTTTTATCGGATTTTAGAAAATTGAGGAGTGTTATGATTCCAACCATGAGATCTTATATATTAATACATCAAAATGTTTGCAATAGTCTCCTCTACAAGATTCAGTTTGGTTCCAGACAATTTCTGACACCTAAAATGCCTTAATCAGCAACCCTATAAAAATTTAATTTTGTGTTTTCTATGGTATTTTAGAAAGTTGAGGGGAGTGTTATGAGTCAAACAAATTCATCTTTTATATTTATACATCAAATTGTTCACAACAGCCTCCTCTACAAGATGCACTTTGGTTCCAGAAATTTTAAGTCTCCTAAAATGTCCCAATCACCCTCCCCCCTTTTAAAAATTTCAAATTTTTCTCATTTTGGATGGTATTTAGAAAATTTATGAGTGATACGACTGCAACCATGGGATATTAAATATTAATACATAAAAATGTTCGAAATAGTGTCCTCTACAATATTCAGTTTGGATCAAGATATTTCTAGTCTTCTAAAATGTCTTTATAGCCCCCCCTTCTTTAAAGTATTAAATTTTGGTTTTTTTTTATCGGATTTTAGGAAAGTGAAGAGTGTTATGATTCCAACCATGACATATTATATATTAATACATAAAAATGTTTGCAACAGTCTCCTCTACAAGATTCACTTTGTTTCCAGAAATCTCTAGTCTCCTAAAATGTTCTAATCAGCCCCCCCCTTTTGAGTATTCAAATTTTTAAATCTTTTTGGTCTGAGTTTAGAAAATTTAGGAGATCTACGACTCCAACCATGGGATATTAAATATAAATGCATCACAATGTTCGCAATAGTCTCCTCTACAAGATTCACTTTGGTTCCAGAAATCTCTATACTTCTAAAATGTCCTAAACACCCTCCCCAATTTTAAAGTATTAAATTTTTCTGTCTTTTGGTCTGATTTTAGAAAATTTAGGAGTTCTACGACTCCAACCATGGGATATTAAATATTAATAGATCAAAATGTTCGCAATAGTCTCGTCTACAAGATTCAGTTTGGTTCCAGACATTTCCTGACACCTAAAATGCCTTAATCAGCAACCCTATAAAAATTTAATTTTGTGTTTTTTTATAATATTTTAGAAAGTTGAGTAATGTTATGATTCAAACCATTTCATCTTATATATTAATACATCAAAATATTTGCAACAGTCTCCTCTACAAGATTCACTTTGTTTCCAGAAATCTCTAGTCTCATAAAATGTCCTAATCACCCTCCCACCTTTTAAAGATTTCAAATTTTTCTGTTTTTTGGATGGTATTTAGAAAATTTATGAGCGATACGACTCCAACCATGGGATATTAAATATTAATACATCAAATTGTTCACAATAGTGTCCTCTACAATACTCAGTTTGGATCAACATATTTCTAGTCTTTTAAAATGTCTTTATAACCACCCCTTCTTCAAAGTATTAAATTTTGGTTTTTTTTATCGGATTTCTGGAAATTGAGGAGTGTTATGATTACAACCATGAGATCTTATATATTAATACATCAAAATGTTTGCAAATCTCTCCTCTACAAGATTCACTTTGTTTCCAGAAATCTCTAGTCAGCTAAAATGTTCTAATCAGCCCCCCCTTTTTTGAGTATTCAAATTTTTAAATCTTTTTGGTCTGAGTTTAGAAAATTTAGAAGATCTATGACTACAACCATGGGATATTAAATATAAATGCATCAAAATGTTTGCAATAGTCTCCTCTACAAGATTCACTTTGGTTCCAGAAATCTCTATTCTCATAAAATGTCCTAAACACCCTCCCCAATTTTAAAGTATTCATATTTTTCTGTCTTTTTGGAATGATTTTAGATAATTTAGGAGTGCTACGACTCCAACCATGGTATATTAAATATTAATGCATCAAAATGTTTTCAATAGTGTTCTCAACAATATTCAGTTTGGTTCAAGACATTTCTAGTCTTCTAAAATGTCCTTATAACCCCCTCTTTAAAGTATTAAATTTTGGTTTTTTATCGGATTTTAGGAAATTGAGGAGTGTTATGATTCCAACCATGAGATCTTATATATTAATACATCAAAATGTTTGCAATAGTCTCGTCTACAAGATTCAGTTTGGTTCCAGACATTTCCTGACACCTAAAATGCCTTAATCAGCAACCCTATAAAAATTTAATTTTGTGTTTTTTATGGTATTTTAGAAAGTTGAGGAGTGTTATGATTCAAACCATTTCATCTTTTATATTTATACATCAAATTGTTCACAACAGCCTCCTCTACAAGATGCACTTTGGTTCCAGAAATTTTAAGTCTCCTAAAATGTCCTAATCACCCTCCCCCCCTATTAAAGATTTCAAATTTTTCTGTTTTTTGGATGGTATTTAGAAAATTTATGAGTGATACAACTCCACCATGGAATATTAAATATTACTACATCAAAATGTTCGCAATAGTGTCCTCTACAATATTCAGTTTGGAACAAGATATTTATACTCTTCTAACATGTCTTTATAGCCCCCCCCTTCTTCAAAGTATTAAATTTTGGTTTTTTTTATCAGATTTTAGGAAAGTGAGGACTGTTATGATTCCAACAATTACAAATTATATATTAATACATCAAAATGTTTGCAACAGACTTCTCTACAAGATTCACTTTGATTCTAGAAATCTCTATTCTCGTAAAATGTTCTAATCAAGCTCCCCCTTTTAAAGATTTCAAATTTTTCTGTTTTTGGATGGAGTTTAGAAACTTTTTGAGTGATATGACTCCAACCATGGGATATTAAATATTTACACATCAAAATGTTCGCAATAGTGTCCTCTTCAATATTCAGTTTTGTTCAAGATATTTCTAGTCTTCTAAAATGTTTTTATAGCCCCCCCTTCTTTAAAATATTAAATTTTTGTTTTTTACCGGATTTTAGAAAATTGAGGAGTGTTATGATTCCAACCATGAGATCTTATATATTAATACATCAAAATGTTTGCAATAGTATCGTCTAAAAAATTCACTTTTGTTCCAGGCATTTCCTGACACCTAAAAGGCCTTAATCAGCAACCCTATAAAAATTTAATTTTGTGTTTTTAATGGTATTTTAGAAAGTTGAGGAGTGTTATGATTTAAACCATTTTATCTTTTATATTTATACATCAAATTATTATCAACAGCCTCCTCTACAAGATTCACTTTGGTTCCAGAAATTTAAAGTCTTATAAAATGTCCTAATCACCCTCCCCCCTTTTAAAGATATCAAATTTTTCTGTTTTTTGTATGGTATTTAGATTATTTATGAGTGATACGACTCCAACCATGAGATATTAAATATTAATACATCAAATTGTTCGCAATAGTGTCCTCTACAACACTCAGTTTGGATCAAGATATTTCTAGTCTTTTAAAATGTCTTTATAACCACCCCTTCTTTAAAGTATTAAATTTTGGTTTTTTTTATCAGATTTTAGGAAAGTGAAGAGTGTTATGATTCCAACCATGACAAATGATATATCAATACATAAAAATGTTTGCAACAGTCTCCTCTACAAGATTCACTTTGTTTCCAGAAATCTCTAGTCACCTAAAATGTTCTAATCAGCCCCCCCCTTTTTGAGTATTCAAATTTTTAAATCTTTTTGGTCTGAGTTTAGAAAATTTAGAAGATCTATGACTCCAACCATGGGATATTAAATATAAATGCATCAAAATGTTTGCAATAGTCTCCTCTACAAGATTCACTTTGGTTCCAGAAATCTCTATTCTCATAAAATGTCCTAAACACCCTCCCCAATTTTAAAGTATTCATATTTTTCTGTCTTTTTGGAATGATTTTAGATAACTGAGGAGAGCTACGACTTTCATGGTATATTAAATATTAATACATCAGAATATTTGCATCAGTCTCCTCTACAAGATTCAGTTTGGTTCCACACATCTCTATTCATCTAATCTGTCCTAATCAGACCCCGCTTTTTTAGAATTCAAATTTTTGTGTCTTTTTGGCTTGATTTTAGAAAATTGAGGAGTGCTGCGACTCCAACCATGGTATATTAAATATTAATGCATCAAAATGTTTTCAATATTGTTCTCAACAATATTCACTTTGGTTCAAGACATTTCTTGACTTCTAAAATGTCCTCATAACCAGCCTCTATAAAGTATTAAATTTTGATTTTTTATCGGATTTTAGGAAATTGAGGAGTGTTATGATTCCAACTATGAGATCTTATATATTAATACATCAAAATGTTTGCAATAGTCTCGTCTACAAGATTCAGTTTGGTTCCAGACATTTCCTAACACCTAAAATGCCTTAATCAGCAACCCTATAAAAATTTAATTTTGTGTTTTTTATGGTATTTTAGAATGTTGAGGATTGTTATGATTTAAACCATTTCATCTTTTATATTTATACATCAAATTATTAACAACAGCCTCCCCTACAAGATTCACTTTGGTTCCAGAAATTTTAAGTCTCCTAAAATGTCCTAATCACCCTCCCCCCTTTTAAAAATTTCAAATTTTTCTGTTTTTTGATGGTATTTAGAAAATTTATGAGTGATACGACTGCAACCATGGGATATTAAATATTAATACATAAAAATGTTCGAAATAGTGTCCTCTACAATATTCAGTTTGGATCAAGATATTTCTAGTCTTCTAAAATGTTTTTATAGCCCCCCTTCTTTAAAGTATTAAATTTTGTTTTTTTATCGGATTTTAGGAAAGTGAAGAGTGTTATGATTCCAACCATGACATATTATATATTAATACATAAAAATGTTTGCAACAATCTCCTCTACAAGATTCACTTTGTTTTCAGAAATCTATAGTCTCCTAAAATGTTCTAATCAGCACCCCCTCATTTTTGAGTATTCAAATATTTACATCTTTTTGGTATGAGTTTAGAAAATTTAGGAGAGCTACGACTCAACCATGGGATATTAAATATTAATGCATCAAAATGTTTGCAATAGTCTCCTCTAAATGATTCACTTTGGTTCCAGAAATCTCTATTCTCATAAAATGTCCTAAACACCCTCCCCAATTTTAAAGTATTCATATTTTTCTGTCTTTTTGGAATGATTTTAGATAATTGAGGAGTGCTACGACTCCAACCATGGTATATTAAATATTAATACATCAGTATTTTTGCATCAGTCTCCTCTACAAGATTCAGTTTGGTTCCACACATCTCTATTCTTCTAAACTGTTCTAATCAGCCCCCCCCCCCGTTTTTAAGAATTCAAATTTTTGTGTCTTTTTGGCCTAATTTTAGAAAATTGAAGAGTGCTACGACTCCAACCATGGTATATTGAATATTAACGCATTAAAATGTTTTCAATAGTGTCCTCTACAATATTCAGTTTGGTTCAAGACATTTCCAATCATCTAAAATGTCCTTATAACCCCCTCTTTAAAGTATTAAATTTTGGTTTTTTTATCGGATTTTAGGAAATTGAGGAGTGTTATGATTCCAACCATGAGATCTTATATATTAATACATCAAAATGTTTGCAATAGTCTCGTCTACAAGATTCAGTTTGGTTCCAGACATTTCCTGACACCTAAAATGCCTTAATCAGCAACCCTATAAAAATTTAATTTTGTGTTTTTCTATGGTATTTTAGAAAGTTGAGGAGTGTTATGATTCAAACCATTTCATCTTTTATATTTATACATCAAATTGTTCACAACAGCCTCCTCTACAAGATTCACTTTGGTTCCAGAAATTTTAAGTCTCCTAAAATGTACTATTCACCCTCCCCCCCTATGAAAGATTTCAATTTTTTCTGGTTTTTGGATGGTATTTAGAAAAGTTATGAGTGATACGACTGCAAGCATGGGATATTAAATATTAATACATAAAAATGTTTGAAATAGTGTCCTCTACAATATTCAGTTTGGATCAAGATATTTCTAGTCTTCTAAAATGTTTTTATAGCCCCCCCCTTCTTTAAAGTATTAAATTTTGTTTTTTTATCGGATTTTAGGAAAGTGAAGAGTGTTATGATTCCAACCATGACATATTATATATTTATACATAAAAATGTTTGCAACAGTCTCCTCTAAATATTCACTTTGGTTCCAGAAATCTCTAGTCTCCTAAAATGTTCTAATCAGCCCACACCTTTTTTGAGAATATAAATTTTTAAATATTTTTGGTCTGAGTTTAGAAAATTTAGAAGATCTATGACTCCATCCATGGGATATTAAATATAAATGCATCAAAATGTTTGCAACAGTTTCCTCTACAAGATTCACTTTGTTTCCAGAAATCTCTATTCTCATAAAATGTCCTAAACACCCTCCACACTTTAAAAGAATTCAAATTTTTCAGTCTTTTTGGAATGATTTTAAATAATTGACGAGGGACATGACTCCACCCATGGTATATTAAATATTAATACATCAAAATGTTTGCATCAGTCTCCTCTACAAGATTCAGTTTGGTTCCACACATCTCTATTCTTCTAATCTGTCCTAATCAGCCCCCCCGTTTTTAAGAATTCAAATTTTTGTGTTTTTTGGCCTGATTTTAGAAAATTGAGGAGTGCTACGACTCCAACCATGGTATATTAAATATTAATGCATCAAAATGTTTTCAATAGTGTCATCTACAATATTCAGTTTGGTTCAAGACATTTCTAGGCTTCTAAAATGTCCTCATAACCCCCCTCTTTAAAGTATTAAATTTTGATTTTTTTTATCGGATTTTAGGAAATTGAGGAGTGTTATGATTCCAACTATGAGATCTTATATATTAATACATCAAAATGTTTGCAATAGTCTCGTCTACAAGATTCAGTTTGGTTCCAGACATTTCCTAACACCTAAAATGCCTTAATCAGCAACCCTATAAAAATTTAATTTTGTGTTTTTTTATGGTATTTTAGAAATTTGACGAGTGTTATGATTCAAACCATTTCAACTTTTATATTTATACATCAAATTGTTCACAACAGCCTCATCTACATGATTCACTTTGGTTTCAGAAATTTCAAGTTTCCTAAAATGTCTTAATTATACTCCCTCCTATTAAAGATTTCAAAATTTTCTGTTTTTTGGATGGTATTTAGAAAAGTTATGAGTGATACGATTACAACCTTGGGATATTAAATAATAATACATAAAATTGTTTGAAATAGTGTCCTCTACAATATTCAGTTTGGAACAAGATATTTATAGTCTTCTAAAATGTCTTTATAGCCCCCCCGTTTTTTAAAGTATTAAATTTTGGTTTTTTTAATCAGAGTTTAGGTAATTGAAGAGTGTTATGATTCCAACCATGACATCTTATATATTAATACATCAAAATGTTTAAAACTGCCTCCTCTACAAGATTCACTTTGGTACCAGAAATCTCTAGTCTCCTAAAATGTTCTAATCAGCCCACCCCTTTTTTGAGAATTAAAATTTTTAAATATTTTTGGTCTGAGTTTAGAAAATTCAGGAATTCTACGACTCCAACCATGTGATATTAAATATTAATGCATCAAAATGTTCGCTATAGTCTCCTTGACAAGATTCACTTTGGTTCCAGAAATCTCTATTCTCGTAGAATGTCCTAAATACCCTCCCCACTTTTAAAGAATACATATTTTTCTGTATTTTTAGAATGATTTTAGATAATTGAGGAGTGCTAAGACTCCAACCATGGTATATTAAATATTAATGCATCAAAATGTTTTCAATAGTGTCTTCTACAATATTCAGTTTGGCTCAAGACATTTCTAGGCTTCTAAAATGTCCTCATAACCCCCCTCTTTAAAGTATTAATATTTGGTTTTTTTATCGGATTTTAGGAAATTGAGAAGTGTTATGATTCCAACCAAGACATATTATATATTTATACATAAAAATGTTTGCAACAGTCTCCTCTAAATATTCACTTTGGTTCCAAAAATCTCTAGTCTCCTAAAATGTTCTAATCAGCCCACCCCTTTTTTGAGAATAACAATTTTTAAATATTTTTGGTCTGAGATAAGAAAATTTAGAAGATCTATGACTCCAACCATGGGATATTAAATATTAATGCATCAAAATGTTCGCAATAGTCTCCTCTACAAGATTCACTTTGGTTCCAGAAATCTCTATTCTCGTAAAATGTACTAAACACCCTCCACACTTTAAAAGAATTCAAATTTTTCTGTCTTTTTGGAATGATTTTAGATAATTGAGAAGTGCTACGACTCCAACCATGGTATATTAAATATTAATACATCAGTATTTTTGCATCAGTCTCCTCTACAAGATTCAGTTTGGTTCCACACATCTCTATTCTTCTAAACTGTTCTAATCAGCCCCCCCCCCGTTTTTAAGAATTCAAATTTTTGTGTCTTTTTGGCCTGATTTTAGAAAATTGAGGAGTGCTACGACTCCAACCATGGTATATTGAATATTAACGCATCAAAATATTTTCAATTGTGTCCTCTACGATATTCAGTTTGGTTCAAGACATTTCCCGTCTACAAAAATGTCCTTATAACCCCCACTTTAAAGTATTAAATTTTTGTTTTTTTATCGGATTTTAGGAAATTGAGGAGTGTTATGATTCCAACCATGAGATCTTATATATTAATACATCAAAATGTTTGCAATAGTCTCGTCTACAAGATTCAGTTTGGTTCCAGGCATTTCCTGACACCTAAAAGGCCTTAATCAGCAACCCTATAAAAATTAATTTTGTGTTTTTTTATGGTATTTTAGATAGTTAAACACTGTTATGAGTCAAACTATTTCATCTTTTATATTTATACATCAAATTATTATCAACAGCCTCCTCTAAAAGATTCACTTTGGTTCAAGAAATTTTAAGTCTCCTAAAATGTCCTAATCACCCTCCCCCCTTTTAAAAATTTCAAATTTTTCTCATTTTGGATGGTATTTAGAAAATTTATGAGTGATACGACTGCAACCATGGGATATTAAATATTAATACATAAAAATGTTCGAAATAGTGTCCTCTACAATATTCAATTTGGATCAAGATATTTCT